>CAJNOQ010000450.1:0-50233 GCA_905250885.1 Didymodactylos carnosus | reverse complement strand
GTTTTATTCTAGCAAATATACTGAAAAGCGCCAAAATTTTGAGGAAGCAATAAAAGTTTATTGCTTCCCCCAAGTTTTTTTAGGGGAAGCAATTGCTAACCCGTTGCTTGCTGGTGCGCCGCCACTGCTTTCAATCGAATGCGATTATTCGGAATCTTTACTGGACTCAGCAATGCAAAAGTTTTCTGAAAATCTCCAGAACATTCTGAGGTGTTCTACTGATCCTTGTCTGAAGACACACCACGACTTTCCTTCACCGTATCACAGCATGGAACAACTTAGAAACCAGTAGAACTCCGAAAGTTTCTGAAAACCATCAGCGTGCTAGGATTACTGCTCATAGATGCTCATTGGTTAAGTATCTGGTTCGGCGAAGTTCTTTCGTAGTTATTCAGCTCTAGAACTTTCCACTTATTGAAACAAGGTTTTTGCTTTGGGCACAAGTTATACCGTATCCTAACACCCTCTATTGCATTTCGCTTTTCTCGTTTAAAAGAAGCCTAATGATTTAACACGACTAGCATGATGTCTGATACTCTCTTAGCTATCTTCTACATATCTTCGAAGTATTTAAAATGACGTTTACTTGTCCTCTCTTGTGATTGATTCATCCGGGGAATATGTGACGGCCATTTTTCCATGTTTCGCGAACAAACACATACACAACTCTATTGTAAGACCCTTGACTACTATAAAGTAAAAGGAATTCCAAGTTGTTCGAGTTTAGAAAAAGCACGTTAAATCTCAAGAACGTTCTACATCTAGCTGTTCCCGTGTTTTGTTGATTATACTTTATCCGAAATTATTATCAGTCGTCTTTATTACTGTAATATAACTCAACATATACCGGAGCCACTGCTGATTCAGTTTCAGCGTCTAACTACCGAATAGTTCACGTGTTGTATTGACCGAAGCATTTTCGTGTTTAACCCTTGCAATGGTCATGTCTGGATGATATGAGAATTGCTCAAGAACACATCAAAGTGATCGAAAAATTTTAAAAGTTCGTTCGGTCGAAACCGACTGCACATTCGGACTTTTTATAGTCCTTTACTGTATACCCAATAAATTCTGAATACATGGGTAAGCAAAACGTTTTTGTAATATCAAGAGCCACATGTCTCTGACTTGTCCCATGATACCGTCGGTGGATCCGTTTATGTCTACGCTGAGTAACAAGTAAAACGCCGTTTTGTTTTGATAATCTTTTGGACATCGAACATAGACGATTAAACGTTTTTCAGATGTTCTCGATATTGCATCGTTCATAGCCCAGTACCCAATTCAAGAAGAATTATCTCTCCAACGTTTATCTTATACAGGTCTTTTTGCTTGTTTACTTAACAAATCTTTACTTAACGCAGCACTTATGTATTGTAAAAATACCATGACAACGTTACTGTTGTTAACTTAAGTTAGTTAAATTTAATCACGAAAAGTGAGATAATAATGACACAAGCCCCATAGTAGAAGTTGAAGCGATGAATGGTAACAAAATAAGAAAACCAGTGGAAGCCGATCTAGAGAAAGTAAAAGAGAATACATGGGAGTAAAACAAATAAAAAGAAAAAAGAGAAATAACACCTATAGAGTTGACTAAGAACATGGCTGAAAGTTACTGTGAAAGATATTTTGATCATGCAGTTTTAAAGAAAGACAAAGAAAAACAAATGACCGATTCTGGAAGGGTCGGTAATAGATGTATAGAAAAATTAAGAGAAAACCATTTACAAGAGGTGGAATACGAATGTATTTGGAATGATGACAGCGTAAGAAAGAATAATGAGAATATAGAATTGGATTAAAAGTACGAAGAGGGCTAAGATGATGATAAATTTTAAAAAATTGTACTAACTGAAAATATTTTCAACGAACAGAAAGATTCAGAAGAGAAAGCTGAGCTACAACTCATGTACCCGTTTGCGTTTGAATGCGTTTCGTAAAAACCTGGGTTTGAGTTGCATGCGTTTATGTAGGAGGAGCGTACCATTGCTGAGTTATTCGCTGAGCACCACTAGACAAGTCATCAATATTGTCCTTTAGTGATGTTCTCAGCGAATATCCTAGTAATGGTGCTTCGTCAGAAGGCAGAAACATGGGAAAATGAAATGGTATTGAAAACTTCTTTAAATATGAAACGTTCATCCAGTGAGTTTAAGTATCACCTTTTTAACTTTTGAGTGCTAGTGATATTAAAGCCAATGCACTTGGCCGTCGGTCCACGTATCACACTGCAGCGCCATCGAATGTCCACTGTACTGAATCATTCACATTTCAACACAGAACGAAGAAGTAAAACCGATTCCAGGTAGACCTTGTTCCATTCAACCTTTAAGGGCTTGAATAAATTTTATATTAGATAAATCGTATAAAATATTTAATTAAGATAGAAATTGCGTTTTCAGTAAGAAATGCGGAACAAAAATGTGATCAACTGCCACTATCTCATCCCTATTGGAAATGTATCCATTATACTATTTGTTGCTACCCAAAACTATAGCATTTAAGCCTCTGTTTTGTTTTACATATAAAAAATTAGAAAATGCGGAGAATGGGAAGCCGTAGAGCACCAACTGTACTGTACTTATCTAGAGATATCCTAATGTATCATACTATAATATTATACTTTCGAAGAAAAGTGACGAGCAGCAGTATAACTGCAAGATCTCAGACACTGAGCTAATCATTTCAGACAAAACAGTGTGGATCATTTAGAAGGTAGTAAGATGTCTGAGGTATATGAAAGGCTGCCAACCGAAATCTCTGCATTTTTGGAAATTATCGTATTTACTCAAAAACATTAGAGAATGGTAGAAAAACCGGAAAAAAGGAATTTTACTATTTCAATATTGGCTGCATTCGTCTCTGATACTAGCGTCGTCCCATCTGTTATAAATTTTCTAACAAGTGAACCAACAGACGTCATTCTGAAAATAGAATGATAATTCTCTATTGTATTGAAGAATGCCTGCATATTCAGAGCAGAGTGCCCAAATCTCCGAATTTGACCGGGCGATTTTTTTTTGACTTTTCTGATGAAAATTCTCCTGATTTCAGGAGCTGATTTTTAAGACTATCTCCTGGTTTCTCCTGATTTTCAATTGTTTTTCCGTATTGATTTTAGCGACATTTTGGGCCAATAAAAAAGCAGAGAAGAAAAAGAGCACTGGCATGCAATACAGTCATGTAGTACAACAAACCACAGACGGTGTAGCAAACAGTTTGTTCTCCATATGCGCTTTGTTTTTCTTTGGTTCTTGTCGATTTCTTAAGAAATATCGGTGTCTGTTTTGTTTATACTGTTAAATCAACAGCTGGGAAAATACCAGTAGAATACATTACATGTAATTATCTTTCTCTCCTTTTCTTTGTGTCGCTTGTAAGACGACTAAAGTCCCTTGCTAACATAGTACTTATTTTGATTTTTGCGCATATTGTAGATTTTCCAGCAGAAGCGAGTGAAAACTCGAACTGTTTGTTCGTTTACAGAGTTGTCCAAGTTTAGCAAAATTAAGGTTCTGTGACCTTTCGTTTGTGAAGTAATAATCTTCAGTCTAACAGTATTTTTCTGCCCATAGAGTAAGTAAAACTCATGCGTCTCCTCATTACGCTTTTTTTCGTTACCATTAACCACTTCTTGTATATCGTTTCATGTGCTTCTGTTAAGGCCTCCCCTCCCCCGAGGTCAGAAATGCCGATTTACGTCAAAAATATCGACTTTGAGAAAAGCACATGGTTGGATAGCCCACAGTGTCTACTTTCTAATGACATAATTTTTGTGTCGATAGGATAGATTTTTCATAAGTTTTGAGCGAGTTTTCCAGAAGCCCCATAGCTAAAAAAATGGCTTTTTTGCACTCGAATTTCATCATCATACTTTGACATGATCAACATTCCCTGAAAGTTTAGTTCAGATCAGACCTACCTGGGCTGAGATAGGGTTCTGACCCGGGAGGGGAGGCTTAAAGGGTTGTGCTTATTTGGCTACAACAATTAGTAGTCACCGTTACCGTCATACATATAACAATAAACGACATCTAACGTTTTTCTGATTTTCTTTAGATAATTTCTAACTGATGTAAATTATTCGATTTATGTAGGGACCTTGACTAAATATATTTGTGCGTGATAAAAATATGTCCAGTGGGATAAAATCAAGCAAATCACATTTTAGCAAATTTCTTAATCTGTTGGTCATAATGAACCAAAAGAAAGCAAATTAGGTTTTATAAAAACACCTGTGTAACAACAATAGGCTGTTAATAAACCGACATAGCATGAAAAGAGTTTGCCACGAAGAACGATGATGTTAATTGCTGTTGTTCATTATCTGAGTAAAACATCAACATAGTTCTATTGAAGAATGCAATGACTGACATTGTCAAAAGCAGAAGTTTTGAAACTTGTTGCGTTCTATTTAAAAAGATCTTGACCAAGACAAAATCATTCAATCAAATAATATTTATTAGTTCACATATGTCGACGAACGGTAAGTGGAATATGAAATATTCTTTTTTTTGTTAATAATGTATTTTTACATAGGCAGAATGCTTTAGAAAAGTGGACATAAAGTGTTATGTTTTTACGTATACATCGACAATAGAATGAAAAACTGCTGACATATGAGAAAAAAGTTGCTTGATTCTTATCGCGCACACACACATTTATTATAAACAAATTCTGGAAATCTGGTAACCAATTTTCGAGCATAGTGTAAAAAAATATGATTTTTTAATTATGTCGGACTGTTTTCATATGACATTTATTTGATGAATTGTTTCTTATCGAATGAATGAATAGTTAGAATAATAGAGCTTCGATTAAGTGATTTTTAATGTTGTGAAAAATTAGAAAGTATAATTTTATAACTTTTATCCACATTAACGAAGATATTATGCTTCAAAATAAGAAATTTTGGGTGCTTATATCATATTATACTCAACTGCTTATTAAACTCCAATCGATTTATTAATAAAAAATATAGTAAATGAAGTTGATATGATTTCATCCAAAACAACCGGAGTTATCGAGGACAAAGAATATGATTGTCGATCAGAGAGACGATGATATAGAATTGCATTGTACAAACAATGAAGTTAAAAGAAGGGCCATGCAAGTGTGAGAGACGGCATCATGAAAGCTGAAATAGATGATTATATTAAATTAATTTTCTTTAAAAGACAGCAAACTTCGCTCCTGCCACGTTATGTTGACAATTTTTATCTTCTAACGTTGAAAATTAGATTAAGAATTTAATTGATGACAAAAGTTGAATCGAGATGTATGTCATCCGTTTGTTGTAGGTAAGTTTAAGGATCATGGATTTTGGAGGTACGTCATCTCTGTTCACCTGTTTTTCTGTCATTCGTTAAAAATATTAGCGGTAATAATATCGATACCATCAGAGAATGTTCGTATCTTGATAATTTCAGAGTTTTATACCTTTAACTGTTTAACCTGTCTATAGTAATGCAAATTTAGCAATCGAATTGTTTAATAAATTTGTGTGCGATGATCTCATACAAATATAAAGATCGCACTGCGATCTTTATTCGTCTTGTTTTTTTTATATGATTTTCCATTGCTTGGATTTTTATACTGTGGCAAAGATCACATACGGAACATGGGTCGTGCAATTGTAAAGAATATCGATAAGCTTGTTATCGTAGGTCTTCCGGGAGTGCGAATAGTTCCGCTTCAGAACAAGAGCTGATTCATCATGGGAAATATGCGTTCAATATTCTTCTAATGAGGAGTTCCACAACATACCATAAATTTATTAGTTAAGAACGTCTTGATACTCTCTGATATGGCAAGTTTTAGGTTGATAACTAAATGTTTTATATTTCATTTGAACCTCATTGTGTGTGATTATGACAATTCGGTATATTACAGAGACTTTTGTAGATTTTATGTCAGTTCCACTCAAAAACCGATGGAGAAAGAAAAAATTCATTTTTGTAACATATAAATAAATGGTATTTGTGAGCAACTGAGTACATAAAGTCAATCCATGTATGAAAATGAACAGAATCAAATAGATCGGACATTACTGTTCTTTATATGATAGCCAATAGAGACCGAAACGGGTCAACCAAACGTGATCCGAATTTGACCAATAAAATGAATCAATACCTTATACGTTGGTCCGAATCCGACCGGAACAGACCCGAAAATTTTGCAACTGTGATCCGAACTAGATCCGACACATGAAAATATTTTCGTACACATTCGCAAGGAAACACTTCTTTTCTATAGAAAAGTTATCTTAGTTAGATTGTTTTGAAATGTTTTCAAAAAAATGGTCAGATTCCTTACGGTTTCCGTCAGTTTTTCCTTTTATGAGTGGAAAAGTTTAGGTAATTCAGGCAGTTTATTTTATATTGACCTGAGTTAGATCGAAGCGGGTCAACCAAAATGCGACCCGAACCCGACCTGACCCGTTTCGATCTCTGATAACCAACTGAAGTTATGTCATGCTCTTTTGTACTGTAATATAGTGACGTCTGTTTATATGTGACGTAGATGAAGTGAATAAACTACTGACATGTAGGCTAAACAGTTTATTGAGGATCTCTAATACTATCAGAAAATTTTTGAAGTTACAAGATTTTTACATCAGAAGAAAGAGTAGAATAATTTGTAAAAGTTAGATTAATTTCGTTTTTAGATCATTCAAGTTCTTATTATTTTATTGTTCTTTAAATATAATATGCATATAACCGTAACAACATTTGATGGTCAACATGTACTTAGTATCGACGTCAACAATGAACTAGATTTAAATAGTTTGAAAGTGTGTACCCATCTTAAGCACTGTTCACTACTAATAATTCAAAATTTTTATTCATCTAGGTATTATGTGAAGACGAGCTAAAAATAAAAGCATCCGAAATGATGTTAATGCACAATGGTAATTCATAATTTAAATTTTACTATTGTATCTACGGTTTTCCCAAAAGAAACTCATACTTCCTATTTTTCTTTATTCAAAACTTAATGTCTGTACGTGTTTTTCACGTTGTCAAAAAACAATGTATTCTTTTTCAAGAAAAGCAAGTTCGAGTACGTTCACGTGGATACATGGAATAAAACGCGTCTCGAAACGTCCACAAGACTCCGAAGAGATGACTCATTGCATTTGAATGAGTTTAATTCAATGAGTCATCTCTAAAAGGGCACCCATTGAAACTTTTGGAAATAATTAGGAATTAATGCGAACTAATGTAAAGAGGTCTCATATTAAATTAGTATGCATTATTTTTTTTGATTTGAATTAATTTATTAAGTTAAATTAATTTGAATTGATTTTTAATCAGAAAAAAAATAATGCACGCTAATTTAATATGAGACCTTTTTAAATTAGTTCGCATTAATTCCTAATTATTTCCAAAAGTTCCAATGGATATACTTCATTCTGCTTGATTTCTGATATTGTAGTGGATCTACCCTACTGCTCACGGAGTATTTAACTCCCATGTTGTCGAAACCGGCGGTTAACCGCGGTTATTTCAGCTGGAACCATAGCAACACAGCAAAAAACTCGACGGTTAACCTCACAATTTACCGGAAAAACGGTCGGTTAACTGCTTTAAGAACTGACGGTTAACCGCCAGTTTTCGTCCGATTTCGACAACATGGACTGATATTGACTCTTGTAGTACGTGAGTTGCTCTGTCATTTGGAATAGTCAGGAGCTAGAACAGCTGAACCCATGCAACTTATCGACGAGTAAATCGACTAGTAGATTTTATATTTTCGGCGCCCATCAGAAGCCAAAGTCGACTGCTATTTTTCGACAGGTAAACTAGTCGGTAGTCCATCGAAATTGGTCCAATCCGACTAGCTTTTGACTAATCGACAAAGAATTTTGACCAGTTGAACGGTAGTCGGAAAAAAATCCGACTAGTCGAAATACCCGTCGATTTTCATTTGCTTGGAAATGGTTGGAGAAAAGATAATCAGTCTTAAAAATAACAAAAAACGAAATGGAATAAAAAAAGTGGAATTTGAGCGGTATATATAAAACCGTCATTTTCTAAAACACATCTTTTAAATTCTCTCTATTCTTGGAGTGACCTTGGTCGAGTCATAAGTGTAAAAAATGAAACGAACAGAGTGCGAGCCCTTATTAGTTGCTCGTTCAAAACTATTAAAAAATGTGTCCGAGCTATGGAACATTTCTAAACACATCTCTGTTACACGTCCTTTACGAAAATAAAATAAAGGACGCGTTTCAACGGATTATTGAATAATTAGGGAAACGTGTTTCTTCAGGAATAATTAACAGTGAAAAAATTATTAGTTGGACACAGCACAAAGAATAGAAAAAGAAAACGAATTCGGTCGCGTTTCTGTGAAAAGTTTTGGTACATTGTTCTCAAAAATAACATGACAAATGCTTTTAGCCGTGTCTAAATGTTTTAATAGAAACTCGTTCAGACAATATTTTATCCAAAGAATAAAAAACACTAGATAAGACATGTACCATAGAGAGATATTCAAATAAAGAGTATTATATGCTAACTTGTTACTTGCTTTACTCTGACCTTTAGAAATCTTCTGTAGGTTATCTCCTTCCTTCATTAACTGATTTAAATGATTTATATTTTCTATTAAATAGGTAAACCATTAACAGATGACAGACGTACATTAGGCGATTACAATATTAAAGATAATGATCTATTATCTTGTCATCGGCTACGTGGTAAAATATAAATGTAATTTTCTTCTGAACTTGGTATTTATTTGTTCTTTTCTCTAATGTAGGTGGACAAACGAGTAGCAGTGGTGGCATTTCTTATACACATGGTGGTCCACAACAACAACAACAACAACAATTTGATTGTATGTATTTTGTCTCATTGAATTAGTTAAAATACATGACAATGAATGTCATAAATAGATAAACATTAAATATACATTTGTTATTTTTTTATTTAACTTATAATAATATCGCTTATCTATCTAGCATATTGAATTAGACTATACTTGTCATTATACAAGAGAAAAAGAATAAAATTCAACAACATTTAATATAATTGGATTTTATGTTAAGAAATATATCTTATTTTTCTTGTTCTTAGCTATTAATACTAGATATCATTGTTTAAACACCGCTTATTTCTATAAAGTATATATATATAATAATATACATAGTAACCTTCAAAGAAACAAAAACTTTTTTCCATTTCTCTTCCCATCATGATCAGTTGAACATAATAATGAATAGCAAAAAAAAACAACTTTTCTTATTTATGCATAGAATCATATCGAGATTTCTTAATAATTTGTGAAGTAGTACACACTCATTCATGTCTATCGTACTAACTACTCTTATTGAAATAAAAATAACTATACAACAAAGTTAAAAATCTTTTGTATGACCAAATGTATACGTAAAAATTATTAGAAATATAATTTAACAATCGTATGTTTTTGTATCATTGTTGAACATCTGACATAGTTTAGTTTCTACAAAATGTGTACAATAGCCATTTTGTTATACTCTTATTATGTTATGAAATGAAGCAGCTAATTTCTAGCATCAAAAATAGATTCCCCTCCAAAAAAAAATAATTTTAGAACACTCTTACTGTTATTCTATCTATTTGTTTATGTGAAAATGTTTTTGTTCAAAACAATTCGAAATATAAATTTTTTTCTTAACATTATTGTTGTTTATATTTTAGTATCAAATCCTCGTCAATTATTTAATATGATACGATCGAATCCTCAGTTATTGGTTCAATTACGTCGGGGCAATCCATCTGTAGGTGATGCTATATCATCGAACAATTACAGTAAGTGGTATTGTAGAATATCTTTATTGTTGACAAAGTAGGAGTAGCAAATGAGTACAAAAACAAAAACAAAAAAGAAATGATTATTTGTAAAAAAGAAAAGCATAGCACCGGACTTTAAATAGATATATTGTAAATAGAAATAAACATGCGTAGATTTTAACAGAAAATAACATTAATCATGGCAATATAATTAATTTTATCTCTAAGAAAAGAGATAGAGAAAAAAAAGAAAAACTGACATGTGTTTCAACAAAAATAATAATAATAATCAAAAATGATGATGATTCTACATCACATTTAGTTTGGCTAAAGCATGTGTATGTTCATGACGAAATCAAAATTTATTCTTCTATAAACAATGAAAATACAAAAATAATCATGAAGTGTATAACACTTGATAGTGTATAACATACAATCTGTTAAAAGAATTATCATTTATTAGGACTAAGAAATTGATGAAATGAACAGAGGATATTAACACAGAAAATATGTGGTTAAGTCGAACCATTGAAAAAGGACTTACTTTTATCCTCATTTTTTTCCCATATATCAAGTTTTTTTGTTTGGGTATCATCTCGACTATCAGTTTTTTCTGTCATCTCGTGCATGGGTACTTCTAACTGACTTGTTTGTGTTGCATGATGTATTAGAGTTGGTGAACATAGACAAGTTGTATAAGAACTTGGCGTTTGAGCTTGAATATAACTACATTGTTCATCGTCAGCAATATCATTCATTAGAATTTTATTGATGCCTACACATATCGAATGAGGGGACGATGAAGACGAGGAAGAAGACAATAAAATTGTATGATGATATGACGGTAATTTATCTTTCATAGATGATGTTGAAGAAACAGATTTATCGACGGATTTTTTTATTTGTGGTGAAATCTCTTCATATGTGAATGGAGGTACTTTCTTGTTTGATGTTGGTTGAATTTGATGATACAGTAACGGAGAAGAAGATAATGTTGAAGATATACCTTGATCAATTTTAGGCGATTGTTGTTTTTTTTGTTGTTGTTGTTCATGAATTATCGATGATGATGTAATAGATGAAATTGAAGAGATATTTTGTACAGTTGTTTGAGTGGTTTTTTCATCTTCTTGATGTTGTTGTAGAACTAATGGTTGATGTTGTTGATGGACACAACAACAATGCCGAGTATCATGTAGATTAGTCTCTTCTGTCAATGTATTATTCACTTTGTCATAATATAATTCGGGTGTAAGTGGTTGTGGTTGTGATCGAAAATACTGACATACTCCACAAAATACACCACAACAAGCTAAAGATGCTATAGAAATCGATAATAGAAATAGTCCGAATCGTTTACATTTAAAGTGTTTTACTAATTCACTACATTCATCCGTAAAACGATAGGCAATTATAAATAGAACACATGCACTTATTAATAACCATAATGAATAGAATGCGAGTCGACATGAACATTTTTGACGTTTTAATAAATAATCATTTTTAGATTTTAAACGATCATTAATTGTCCAATAATTATAAGGATGATGGTGTTGTCCTGATGGTGATGATGATTGTGGTAGTAAGGCGGCTGTTGACTGCCGATTATCATTCTGATGTATGACTATCGTATTAACAATGGGTTTTGATGATGATAACATTAAATATGGAAAAAAAATAATAATAATTATATTTTAGTCAATGTATTGTGATCTAACACTAGATCATGTTGACGATATTTGACGCATGTACTTATTTTTGATACGAACATATATAGAAAAGTATACTAGACATATTTCACTATTCATTGACAGATCTAGAAACAAGAAAAAAAAGAACAAGAAAAATCAGAAACATAAGAACAATTTGTTTTTATTAATCGGTTGTATCATTTCTATTATTACTATCACGAAAAAAATCTTTTTATATATACAATAAAGTTAAATATCGTATTTAGATTATCATGAAATGTAAAATAAAGGATTATCGTTTAATAATTTGGCAATATACGATAATAGTAACCAATATTAGAATATTAGAAAGTGTAAAGAGTACAGATGAACGGAATATGTTAATGTTTTTATAATTTTTCGTATTCTTTCACTCTATGGAGACTAAAAAAAAGAAGTTCTTGTTTTTAGTATTACTAAAAAATATTTGTCAACTTTACATAGACGACATCGATAAATTATTACAGAGAATAGAGAATCTCATAAGATGAATTAAATTATGTCTAAGGAAATGTTTTATTATAGATTTTTTCTCACCAATGCCATTAAGAATTTTTGAATAAGTAAAATCTTTCTTAGATTAGGTGTGAATAAAAAAGACAGTTAATCGCTCATGCCTAGGAGAATATAATTCGAAAAGACAATAATTTAAACTTGTTCTTCTGATTGTATATTGTATTTATAATTTGAATGTCCTTTTTACTTAGTATGAAAACGTGATAGCATGCGTCTTAGTGCAAAAATAATAGCATAAATATCTATAGGCGTTATATGACAATTGATATTAAGTAGACTTTTTGTCTTCAAAAGAAACGAACAAACTTTTCACAGTCGAATAGTGTATCATTTTTTTGTTTGTTTTTTGTTCCCACCTATGAAATGTAATGAACAAACAAACAATATATATATATATATATATCTGTTCGAATGATCTGTAATATTTTAATCAAGTATGCCAAAAAAATAACGATCGAATTTTTTTCCAAAATATCGTTGTCTAAAAAAAAAATTTTTCAAGCACTAGCTAAGTGGCCTCATTAAAAGTATTACTAGTATCGGTATGATATTAGACAACGTCAAATTGATAAATGTTCTAGTGATGTTAATCACTCGATCATTAGTTATACATTGACAAACGAATCCTATAATAAATAAATATCAAATTAAATATTGAATAATGAACAGTACTTTACATTCACTGCTGATATTATTGATAATGCTTGACTCTCTATATGACAAAATCTTGAATAATTCAACAAAATATAACATCAAAATTTTAGTCTAGTTGATATTGTACTGAAATGTGTAAATTTATAGAATGAAAAATTATTATTCGATAACACAACACATTCCATAATAGAAGACCACCTGATCTTCTTCAGCAAGTCGAATTCTAAAGGATGAGCTTCTATTTCGGCCATATTTTGTCGTCTGCTAGTAGTTCACTATTTGACTTTCAAGTCATATAATAGACAGTGGTCTTCTATTATGGGATGGGGAGTTTACATCAATATAGTAGTTAGGAGTTATATATATATACACCATATATTCAAAAACATGATAAGAATGATGATGAAATTTTATTCTGATTCGATTTAGCTAGCTTACATGATGTGAAAACAGTATAAGAGTTCTTAGATGTCAATAACATACCAATTATATACAAACAAAATATAAACCGTTAAATGACCAGACCGATCATAAATATTTAGATTATTTTAAAATCAAAAGTATATGAACGTAATTGAAAAACAAAACAACATAAATTATTCAGACAAATAGATACGAATCATTCGAGTTATATATTGAAAATTAGTAAAAGTGAACAGAAAAAATGTTTACCTCATTTGTTAATATCTTTTTATATTATTGACTAGTGTGTGCATGCTCTTTTCTATTAAAAAAAAAAAAATTTTTAACTCTATAATATTTCGTTCTTATAAAGCTGATACGAACATTTATGTCATTACTTTTGCACTAGGGGTTATGTAAAAAAAAAAAAAAATCTTATTTGAAAATCCTTCGTTTGAAAAAGCCATTGTTGAAAAAACGTGAGATTATGGTTTTGATTAAGGGGAAAATTGACATGCACTGTTATAATAATTATTCTCCCCGATGCATGTTAACTATTTATATATTTCGCGTAAAATGTTGTTCTCTGGGGGCTAATAATGAAAAAAAATTTTTTTTTTGTTTTTACTCCTTTGAAGAATTGTTGAGTTTTTAGTGTTAATTCAAAATTAATACGTACATGTTTTTCATTTTCTTTTAAAATTAAGATATAAATAAAACACTAAATATTAGGTGTTGGAAACCGTGATGTATTCTATTCTTCTCTTATGTTTTACCATTCGTGTATTAAGAAAACATTTATTATGCTAATTTTTTTTTATTTATATCTCTGACATTGAATTGCGTGGCGCTCGCTCTTTTTCTATGACAAAGAAAATGGTTCGTTCTGTAAATATAACTATTAAGAAATTCTTCTATCTATAGCATATAGCACTGTATATTAATGATCAGTCAGAATAGAGAGGGAAAGAGATGTTCCCCTTTTATTATTTCCAAATAGTGAAGGTGATTCTTAATTATTACGTACGAGTACCACGCTGTTTTAACCTTATTTTTGAAGTTCTTTCTCTCTCACTCTCTCTCTCTCTCTCACACACTCTCTCTCACTCTCACTCTCTCTCTTGTACAGTATATCAGTTTACATTAAACATGTCATAGATAGAGAGTGTCAGTTCTTATTTCAAACTACCAATTAATCATAAAAGATACATACACATACACACACACACACACACACACACACACACTCCTATAAATATTGAATAATAGCTATGATAACAAGTCAATGACGTTGATACGAATTAAACAGTTGCAAACTTCCATAGAAAAATCTGTTTTCTATTTATTATGACATGTAGAGCATAATACAATTGATGACTTTGTTAATTATAAATAATAATCAAGTTAGCTAGCCTTGACAAACGTGTCAATCCACAACTTAATATGTTAGAGATAGGAGGCCATGCAAATGTATTTCTCTTTTTTTTTTTTATTGTGGCTAATACAACAACACCAGATCAATCTGTTTTTCTGCTAATCTGCTTTACTGACAAACATTGTCTAAACCGAAGTTACAATAATGTAGAGAGAAATTCTATCAGTAAGGAATTTGACAATGTAAGATTAAAAAACAGTTAATATCTGATATGAACGAATCTAAATATATTTTTTTCAAAGATCAAGTAACTTAACTAAAAATGTTATTTTCAGAAGAATTTTATTCGTCCTCTAATTTGAAGTGTATGTTAATACAACGAGCATAGGTTTCATTTTATCTTATCCAAATCCGACACTTGAGGCAATTGATCTACACAAAGAAAAAAACGTAGAATGTAACCAATGTTCTTTTAATTCTTCTTCTCCAGTCATCTATTTAATTTGATTTAGTGGTATTACTATTTATCTATCTGTGTCTCTCTCTCTCTCTCTTTGTATATATATATATATATTCTTTGGATTTTCCCTACTGATAATAAGCTAATCTCCTAGATTGTGACGCATGAAAAGATAAAATATTTGGATAGACTAAGTTATGGGAGTCTATAATGATATATTTCTACTAAAATACTGATACATTTTTAACCAGAAGAAGCATAAATTTGAGAATTATTAATAGTTTATAATTCTCTAATTCTCAATAATATAATCGAACAATTATGGGGATAACCTTCATTAAGAGAAAAATTTTAATTATTTGTTCAATATTAAATTTTAGCGATTACTAAATAAAATAATGTTAAAAAAAAAATATTTTAGTTCGTTATAGAGTTAATGATAACTCAAAAGCAATATAGATGAAAACACTTTTTTATTACATATATTCTGAATCACGATATTCTCTTCTTAAACATCAAATAGATAGGTTTTTTAATTATGAACATAAATAGATTCGTTCATATATCTATTTTACTTAACTGATTGTTATGTATGATACATCTTCTTACAATCTAAACTTGAATAGTTAAAGTAGATTCATGTTAAAGTTTAGTGAACAGAAATGTGAAACAAAAATGTTAATGATCCTCACTCTATTATCACAATAATGATTGTGTACTCTTCATCAACTTGTAATTGAACTTGGAATCTCTTAATTTATTTTTTTATTTATTAAATGAACTCATCACAAATACAATATTACATTTTTATATATGATTTTTCTTCTTTTCCACTGTGATGTAAATAATTGCAACGTTTTTTCTTTTTCCTTGTTCTTTGTGAATAAAATTCTTTAAATGGTTTTCATGAAACAATTTGTAATACCATTTCTCGTCTTTCTTTGCCTTGATATTGTTGTGTATCAAAGTGGGTTTTGATTTCCGGCTAGCTCTGTATGCATGTACATGTTTAAAAAAAAGGAAATCGATTCATTCTCTTTTTTCTTTAGAAAATAATCTATGCACACGACAACAAAATGGGAGGGAGGAGAGATAAAAAAAGAAAACAAAAGTGGAACAATATGAGCATTCATTCACTACTCACAATAGGATTTCTCATCGTTGATACCACTAGATTGACAACTGACTAAAAGAACGATACGATACGTACGTAATATAATATATTTTAAAAAATATACAGCGATCATGCTGACATATATCGTTTTATGTTAGTTCAATGTTTGTACGTTGACGTAACTTTCGATCGAATTTAAGTACGTTTTAAAAAGCCAGTTTTACAAAAGCCAAAACATCGTAAAAAATGACTGTGTAAAATATGAGTGTTACTTCAAATAGATATCTATTCTTTTATTAGTACACGGCAATGATGTCATTTAGTTTCCCTATTGGCTTGAATCAATTCATGAAAATACTTTAATAACTGCTGAGCCGTAGACTTAGAGAGATCGATCATCATTCACTCACCTTTATCTACTTAAATGATTTATCAGTGATAGATGGTACGAACTTTTTGAAAGACTCTCAGTTTTCCTGGTTTTACTCGCTTCAAAAATTTCGTTCAAAATAATAATTTTATGCTGCATTTAATAATTATTCGTTTGACATGATTGATAGTGAAAAAGTATACCATAAGACTGCAGACTAAAAATGTTTTGAGTGTCTGATTAATTACTACTGTTAAAATACTCATAATATGCTGCATTATTGTTTAAATCGACACATCTGGATATCTGCGTGCAAGCTCTAGCAAGAAAAACACGATTTTGACGAAGAAATTTGTCAAAATGTCCTAGGATTTCTTGCAAAATCCGTGGAGGTCCTGCAAAATCCGTGGAGGTCCTGCAAAACAATTCTTTTTTTTTAATTTGTTTTGTGTTTACTTTTGATTATTCCAGTCTAATCATCATTTTTTTTCTTCACATAAACAAAGGGAATCTGAGCATACAATACTTTATTTTAGTTTAGTCCAAAAAGTTCTAGATAAAAGTTTTGTTATTTAAGGTTGTTGTGAGTTAATTTACAGCAATTTTTCGATCCCTGAGAGTAGTTTTAATATGAAAATCAAAATAGAAGCAGCGACAGTGAGATATTATTTCTTCAATTATTAGGGGTGTTATTACTCTTTTCAAAGAATTTTGTTCATTAGGCGTTTGGCGCTTGTTATAAATCAACTTGTAATAACTAATCTTAGAGTTATTTTCACATCATTGTGATTAATTAATTTTAAATTTATTTTCACAAAAATCCTTTTAAATATTAATAAAGAATTATTAAAATTTCATATTGTGTGATTTAGTTATGTATTGATGGAGATATCTAGTACATCTTTTAATTTGTTGATCGTTTTATGCTTTCTTCGCCATATAAACATAGAAGCAATTGTTTTCGACAATAGTTCAACATCAACAGTTAGAATTACAACAACTACTATAATGACTTCTACTGTCGACAGTTCGGATCGTCGTATAGTGTTTATTATTTTGTTTTTGTGTTTAATTACAGCTGTTGTTCTATTTTTCTATGCTGTATTTAATAATAGACCATCTAAAATTAAACAAACACAACAACAAATTCAATTTAAACAATATTCAACTGCTTTGAATTATGAAAATTTGTCAAGTCCTGTAACTTATGCTACAGATGGATCTCATACATCTGATTAGAAATCCTAATAAAAATATCCTGAGCTTTCTTACGATAAATATAAAATTCTTGTAAACTATACTATTTGTATAGTTGAAAAAAGACTACCAATGGGTATTTTTACTCTCAAGAGTCTATCGTAATTAATAATAGCTAATAAAAGAATTACTCGTACTTTTTAACAAAATATACGCATGAGCAAAGAAAAGTTATTCAGATAAGTTAGATGCATAAAACTCGACATAAATGCATAATTGTTAGAGTTTTGCGCGTATTTCGACATCAGAGGAGAAAAATATATAATAGATCGATCGGTGGATGTGTGAGTTCATGTTTTATTCTCTATGTTGAAAGCATGGTTTAGTTCTGATATAGGTCTTTGTTTGGACAAATAATTTGTTAGATACTTGTCGTATCATACATAGTCTTAGAATTTCGTTCTTTAATAAAGTAAGATTTTCTGAATATTATCTAGCGACATTTAAAATCTGAAGAAAGATGGCGCTTATAGATAATGAGTTTTTCTCTCTGTTAAATATTCCATAACAAAACGATCAGCTATGTTGATTTACATTGAAAGATATGTGAAAAATGCAGTTTATTCTTGTATTAATTTTGTCGTATATGATTTTCTCATTGTAGAATTTAAAAGTATTTTGTTAAGAATTAATGATTTTCGACAAAAATTTTAAAATAGTTACAAATCGGTTTAAAAGTTATAATCAGAGTTAAAACGTCTTACCTTAGTTTTACGTTTACTTATCAGTGTTCGCCACATCTTTTGTTTAACAAGGACAGAGCAAGATGGATGATGTATTGGGAAAATTGAAGTCGACAAAAGCAGTATTCGAGAGTAAAGTCTTGATTAGTTTTGTGACAAGAGTATAATCTCATGAACAAACAACAAAGGATTCTATCTGTGAGACTTTATTCTTGCATGTTGCTTTTGCCGGCATCACTTTTCCCAATACACTCAGCTTGCTATGTTCTTGTTAGACAAAAGATGTGGCAAACAAATGCTAAGTTAACGTAAAACTAAGTAAGATGTTTTAATTCTAGTTATACCTATTTTTAACTGAAGGACCTTTAAACTTTTCAGTGGATTTTACATACAGTAAATAAAATGCATAGCCACTTCAATGATCGTTCATTTGTACTCAAATTTGATGATAACTCAATTCTTTAATTATATTGATCTAATTTAGTTACTTTCTATATATACCTCTGACTAATTGAACCTTCTTTATGTAAGTCACGTGAACAAAATCATAGCTTTGAGCCATACACTCTATATTCTTTCCTGTTCTATTGTAAAAACTTACTGCCTACTCGATTTTAGTGTGATTATTATCAAAATTGCTTTTAGCTATTTTTTTTCCATCGTTTTTTCTCCCCGAAATATAATTCATTGATTATTTTTTTAAGTTTAATTTGTTCTATTTGAATTGATAGTAATTCGATTAACTAAAGTATATCATTTTTCTTTTCTTCTTGCTTTTTTAGCATTTATTTAGGAATTTGTAAAACAACTACTATTTTATTTCCTCTCGATTTCATCAGTACGAAATGATCGGAAATCTTGATGTTTCTAAAAAAAACCGTTCAGATCAAATTTGTTTTCATTATTTAGTTTTTTGTCATTGTTTCTATATATACAAATGTAGTTCATTGCATCTTTTTACGATGTTAAGTTACTAATTTGTACAGTTTTATAACGGAAAAATAAAAATGCAATAATGTTTCTTGAAAATATAAAAAACATTATTAATCATATTAATTTTCGAGATTTTATGTTGTATAGAATAAAAAAAAAGAAGAATGTTTCGGACAATGTTTACATGTTCTTTCTTCTCTTAGTGTAGATCAGAATACTAATAAGACTAACAACATCTTATACATAGTGAAGTAGTTTTATTATCGATTTTGAAATTCTTCACCATTAAAAAATGATTCAACAGAATACTAAACTGTCTAAAGATTAATATTTTGCTAGAAAAAGAGTCTGAACTTGGGAAAAGGATATTGTTGGTAAAGAACAGATGTTATACAGAAAACTACGTAATAAAAAATGCCTGCCGAGTTCAATGCATTATTTTATGATTCGGCCTTGGGAAAAGGTTAGTGGTGTGATTATATCAGTGGTACGTTATTATTTTCTCTCTCTTTGACAAATACGTTATGTCGATCTTGTTTTTTAAGGAATAATTAAATAGTGGAAAGAGTGAGAAACAAGAAAAAATATATCCAAAATACATTTTCAACCTTTATACGCCTTCTCACATTTTACTGGTACAATCACCACAGTATGTGTTTAAAAATTTTTGCTCTTTAATACATAAAAAAAAAAAAACATATTGATTTTTGATATGAGTATAAAAGAGACTAGAGTTTTTGCATTCTAAAAAATCAACATTTCTGTTAATATTTATTCTCAGGGATTATTTTAGTCTGACAAATCGTCTCCAACTGAACTTTTGAAAATAATGATAATTTTAACCTTTACGGAAAAAAAAATATAAAAACATTAGTCAATAGAACACTCTAAAAATTATTCTTTTTTTTTCAAGAATCAAAAAATAAAAGAACAAAGAATTTTTTATTTTATACTAAATATCAAAAGACAACGAAAGAAGAAGAAGAAGAAGAAAAAAAAAAGATCATTTAAAACTGATATGCATCTCTTCATTGTTATTTCACCGTAATTGAACTTCTATTACAAAAAAATAAATAAATAAAACTTAAAGAGACACGATTAAGACCAATAAAAATATACACGATTAACGGAAGATGGTTGATATTATTTACTACCATAAGCTACCGAATTGACACAATAATATTATTTTGTTCTTTATTTGACGATGATTGTGAAGTTTGTGCTTGTAATAATGCGGATGTTGTTCTAATAACATTATTTTCTTCACTTGAACGAGAATATTTTGTTACTATAAGACTAATTAATAATAGAACACAACCGGTGACGAGAAACGTAATACCTAAAACTTTAATTGTTTGACGATTACATTTAATAGAGTATGTTGATGTTTTAGTACATCCCTCAAAGTGTATAATAAATACAAGTTGTATAGTACCGGCTATTATAAGTAATATTGATAATGAAAGCATAAATAGACCGCATGGAAAACTACATTGAATAAAACGATAACAATAACCACGTACAACATCGACACGTCGACGTTCGATTTTATAATCGCCAAATGCTCCTACCATAGAATGCATTATTGTCTTTTTTTTTCTTTTGTTGTTGTTATTTTTTAAATAAACTACGATAAAATAATTAATAAATATAAATAATTATTATTTATCATTGTTAAATCTAAAATTAGAAATAGAAAATAAATTTTTTAAAATTTTTATTATCTAAAACATTATCTGTCAATTATTAGCATTAAAGATGTTTGTTATCCCGTTGTTCTCTTCTGTCTATTATAGATTGTCATGTTATAGTTTAATAATATTAATTTTTTATTCTTGATAAATTAACAATGTTGTCAAAGAAATTAATCTTTTTAAAAAAAAAAGTGAACACTCGCTGATTTATTCATGCAATTAGTTTATTTTATTTTTTTTTCTTCATATATTCTGTTAGTTAGTTAATTAAGAACATCTTTGAAGGAAAGAAATTACTATAGATATCTCACGTGTTGTGTATACATTTATTTTTTTTAGACAGAAGAGAAAAAAACCAGGAACATTATACAGTATACAAGATAGATAAATAGAGATGTATTTGTCTGATTGTATATCTTTATAGACGTACGTACCTCTCTTTGATAAATAAATAAAAGTAGTAGTCTCAGCAAAAGCAACAGCAGTAGTATAAAAGAATAAAAAAAAGACAAAACACTTTTTTTTTCTATGGTATTGTTAAGGACAGAAGAGAGATGATTGTCGTAGACGATATCAGTTCTATCCATCGAACAAAGACAGTGTGATGTATGTCTATTTATTTGTGTATGTGTGAGTAAAAATACTAATAGCAGCAACAGTTGTAGAACATTTTCATTAACAACCTCAAATACAAAGCAATCGATATGGATGTGGTATTGAGGTGTTATTTTATTGTTTTTTTAAGAACAGAGAGAATGAATAAGTGTCACATTAAAAATTGGAAACGAAACGAAAGACAATATTTTTTGGTGTTCATTATATGTGGTAGTTAAAAAAGAAACTAGTACACACACGCACATACACACATAAAAATCAGTTCTTTATTTCTTTTTTTTGCTCTCTATTTAGATGTTTTAGTTCAGAACAAATAATTTAAAAGATGTTGCTTTTACCACGCCAGAAGGAACAAGAATCACTCACACATATACTCTGTCTCTTTTTTTTTTTCTTCAATGCGGGTGTAATTGGTGTGTTGACCCATGACTAGAAAATACATAACAAGAAAAAATTTTTTTTTTGCAGATTAATTATATGCTTAGTTAGCTACGAATTGAAGAAGCATTATTTGTGTGCATTTTAAATGGGACAAACTATTCCACTATCGAGGCCAAAAACATTTCTATTTGCAAAAAAAATTAAGAGATTTTTTTTTTTTCTGAATATGGTGAAGAGGAAAAATATCTTTCCAGTTTCCTTTTTCACATTGAGCTTTTCTCTCCAGATAATAGTAGCATCTGTTCTTTTTGAAATCAAGTAAAACTAGTATTTTACGTCCTTTTTACATCTAAAAAGTGCGTAAATAATTCTTTACATTTGACAACGTCAGATCTTGAGATTTTATGAACAAAAATCGACAAGAGGCAATAATGTTAATAATTTTAAATATCCTATTCTCTAACATTGTTATATGAGTTTTTCAAAACCACCCATGTTAATTAGAATAACTTCAGAATTTTTGTTTTTCACTTTATGAGTGGAGAAAAAAAAGAGAGAGTAACAAATGACTAGTGATAAGATATTGAAAATAAAGTACTTTAGTTAGCTGTTTAAGAGTGAACTAATGAGTGTAAGAACTCTTTATATACAGACAATTTGAAGTCTACAGCAAACACTTCTTAGTAGCTTTTACTTTGCCTACGGAATATTTCATATTTGTTGATTAGCACAGTTCTACTGTTTCTCATCATTATCACTTTATGAAACTACTAATCTTTATTGATCTTTTTATATGAGTTCAACGAGGGTATTTTTTTCCTGGTACGAGTAAGCATGTAGAGATGTTTATCAACAATTTGTCGGATTTTTAAAAGAAGAAAATCGAATTTATCAAGTTCTTTGATGAACTCTTCAATGTCTTTGAAACTACTATAAATATAATGATAAATACTCAGAAAGAAAATAAAAACGCATAGTTTATCTACTTTTATTCATTTCTTTAAAATAAATGCAGACATGCCTTATTTATATTCATTGTTGATAGACTCAAACAATAAATCATTAATCTTTTTCATCAACGTCTAATAATCATCATTGTCATTATTAATGTTTGCGTTTTTCAAGACAAGAAACAAAAACAATAGTATGTTTTTGATTAGATTTATAATAGACATTTTTTTGAATTATAGACGTTGGAGGAAAACAGAAAAAAAAAAAAAAAAAAAAAAAGAAAAAATTAGCGAAAATCCCAAAAAAAATAAGCACATGAAAAAAAAAAAAAAAAAAAAAAAAAAAAATGGTTTAATTTATTAAANCTTCTTTTAAAAATCCGACAAATTGTTGATAAACATCTCTACATGCTTACTCGTACCAGGAAAAAAATACCCTCGTTGAACTCATATAAAAAGAAAAGAAGATGAGGTAATTTCTTTCACAACAACCACAACTGTCAACAAGAGTTGGCGGACAATAAGCAGTAGTCAAAAAACGTGGAAAGGCTAAAAATAATAATAAAAAATATCGCTTTATATATCAACACTAAGTTTGGCAAGTATCAAACATAAAGTAAACGATAGATATCTGGGATATATTATCATTATTATTATTGTTACTATTATTATTATATTATTTAATTAGACGACATGATATATCTTTTTTTAGAAGAGATGAAGTACACATTTTATGGCGCAAAACCTCGTTTGCCCACTCTAATTAAGAAAGTGCAGAGAGATCTCTTCGTTTTCAACGTCGATCAAAGATAAAAAAAAAAATGAATAATTATCAGAGGCTGTCTTTTCTATCAGCAATACGTTTACTTTTTTTCGGTAACAGTAATTCGTTCCACATCAATTCAATTTTTTTATTTTGTACAAAAAAATGAAAAAATTTTCTCTCATTCGTAATATGAAGATTTTTTACAGAAGCCAATTATCATAGAAATAGACTAATTTTGAATTTGAGTAACACAGTGAACAAAAAATAGTATTAAAAATATTAAGTCCGAATGATTTGATTAGAAATTTCGACAGATAACACAATCATTTTTTCTGATTCAACAATGTTAAAAATAAAAAATAAAAGCTAATGGGAAATAAATTCTGTTATATGGAAGAAGAAAAAAAAGAGACCACTTCTGTTATCTACTGTCATTTTTGAAATGTGAGCGATCTTCAATATCTGACTAAAAGCATATAGAATTTCACTCAAATCCATAGATTTTAAAGAAATTTGGCACTTCTCTTATTCTATTATACGTTATTATACTGATAAGTAAAAGTATTTTTTGTTTAATGAAGGCCTGGTTCAAATTTCGGAAGGATACATATATATATCTAGATATATATAGATATATATATTAGGTATTAATGTATAAGATAAGAAATATATTGAGATGCACACATAAATTGAGATCAATTAAGATAGCAGCACGTAGACTCAGTCAACTAAACACTGCTAGATTATTATTCTTTGTTGATTATCATATGAAAGAAACCTAATAAATAAAATTACAACTAAATAGATTACAAATCAATGATCCAAGTGAAAGAAAAAGTGCAGTGATACTGCTTACATGATCTGTGTATACCACATTTATCGTGTCACTAACCTTGGTAAGACAATACTAAATATTACGTTTTTTTTATTCGTTATTTATAAGAGTATACCGTACGTTAATCTGTCTTTTTACTACTCGCAAGAAATAATCTCATCTCATTTTAACTCTTACGATTTAATTTTTATCTACTGTAAGAAAACTAAATGTCCTAGGTGAAGATTTCTGTTTTAATAATAAAATTACTTTCAATTGACTATCGACAATCAAAAAAAAAACACAAAAACGGAGACGTCTAAATATGATCAACCAATATCTACTTTTAGCTCTAGAAGAAAAAGAATCGTTCATATATGAACACAAACAGATAGAGAAAAATAATATGTTTTTAAAACACGTTTTTTACTTGATTTTTCTTCTCTTTTTATTTATTTTTTTGTTGTATATTCACAAGAAGAAATGAAGAAAAAAGGCTAATCAAGAAGTATGAGGATGTGGAGGGTCTTCTCCTCTTTTTTTTTTTGTTAAACATGGGATAAAATTTGTAACACACACACACACAAAGAAATAGAGAAACGTTCGACAATAGACAATAATTAAATAAAAGATATTTTTCTTTTTCACCGTTTTTTTGGAACTTCAGAAAAAGAATCTGACGAGTTAGCTATCTTTGCACTCATTTTGCTCTTCATTAATGATAGATAGTTTTGTATTTAATTATATTCTGAATGTATCAAAACTTAGATGTACTATTTCGAATTAATAACAGAATATATTTAGAAAAACACTGATATGTTTGCAAGAAAAAAAATTCTTCTATAAGAAATCGTCGATTTGTGACTTATACCCTAAAGTAAACACTCATCTATTTGCATAACAGGATGAAAACAATCCTTTACTTAAAATCAAAAATATGTGAAAATAATTGATTATTCAGTGATAAACTTATTTGTTAGAGTATAAAACAAACTCTAATCTTTTAAGTAGATGAAGATATGAAAAACAAAAATCATATTTACCATTGAATGTTTTCCGTTACAAAGTTAGTTGTGTCTATAAATTTCATGCCGCAGGATAGTTTCCTATATACTGCTAATATAGATATTACACGGCAGCAGTATGAATGTTACTTATAATGATGATCATTGTAAGAAAGAAAATATTTTTTTCATTCTTTCTTATGTTTTTTTTAGAGATAAAGGAGAATGTCCCGTTCTTTTCCTATATCGCAATAAATATATGTAGTCTAGTAAATCTAACAAACCTTCTTTCTATCTCTCATTCATTGTCTGTAAAAATACGTGGATAGAATTAGCTTGATTTTACAGACAATCAAAATAGACACTTTGTTGTGTATTCCAACAAAAAAAAAATATATATATATATATATATATTATTGATCTTTACAAAAGCAATATTTAACATTAAAAATCGTTACCGTAATGTAACGGACGTTATTAACAGTAAAACTATCGTTCTATACAAATATAATTTAGTTTAACACAGTTTAGTTATTAAAGTTTTGGATAAAAAAAAAACAAAAAAGAAAAAATTCTAAATATTAGATCAATAGAAGATTTTCTTAATTTATTTTTAAAAATAGCTCTGTTAATAAAAAAAAAAAGAAAACTTGATTACCTGTCGATCAAGTTATTATATAGATTATCTTTTTTTAATTCGATAATGTTTCTATTTTTATATTTAATCTTTAACTTTTTTAGAATAAAGCATAAATTTCGTCGATATGTAAGCCCACATGATAGAGAATTATTATCCATCAATCTTTTTTACCAGCTGTGTTTTTTATCAAGAAAAATATCATGATAACAGTTAAACGTCACCCGCATTTGCTAGCTGACCTATATATGAAAATAAATATCTGTTTGTGTTTGTATATGGAATAATAATATAAAGCAAATGCATTTTGTTCTACTTGTTACTACTTTATGACAGTTTGACTCTCAAAAATCAACAACAAAATCATAGGGCAAAATGTTTTAATACTTTTAGTCTGAATAAAAAAAATAAAAAAAAAAATAAAAAAAAATAACAACACAAAAGAAATATTGTAGAATATTTAAGATGAATTGAAAAAAAAAAATTTAAATAATCTCCCACTGTGTATTGTCTTTCAATTTTGTGTTTTATTAATGAATAGTGGAATAATCATCGAACGGCAACTGTAAAAGTAGAAGAAAAGAGTTTTCTTCTTTTTTTTTTTTTTTATTTTAGATACGGAGAGTATATACACATCGATAAACACCTACTCGCATCTATATAGTCTAGTTTCTATTTTTCCTACAATAAAGATAGAAGAGAATGAAAGAGAAGGAAAATGACTGTTGTCGATTCGATGAATGATTGACTAGATATAAAATTTGTTAAATAATTAATTATTTGTATATATACGTAGAGAAAGAAGAAAAAAAACAATAAAATCAAGACAAGTAATGAAACATCTCTTTCTCTTTCTCTCTCTCTCTCTCTGTATATATATGATTGAAATAAATTATATTTGTCCACACTCGAATTCATTAACATTCCCAAATATAATTGATGTCGACAATATGAGGTGAATAATATAAATAATCGAAGATAATAAAATCAGATTCTGGTGTAAAACTAGCCTGATAAACTTGAGGATCTAACTATGACATGTTTCCTATTCAAGAACTTTTTCTTTATTATATTACACTATTATTCAATTGAGAGCAAAAGACAAAATTTCAATTGTAGTAAAAATAACTATTTTCTATGTCTATAGCATGTATCTAATAAAATAGATTTGAGATTCACCTCTGGTAAAGAAAAATGTCAATCAAACTTTGTATGTACATACGTAATCGATAATATATTTACGAATGTTTTTTATTTTATTTTTTATTTTATTTTTATTACCTTTTTGTAACTTTTAACTAAGGTAATGGAATAATTTCATTTTGTTTTTTTATCGATGCCTTTTTTTGACGACATTTATCATTTATTATTAGATGCATGAATTGAAACATAATCTTTACGAAGAAAAATTCTTTATCTTAGCAAAAAAACAAAAAAAAAAAAAAAAAAAATAATTATTATACGAATTTTCTAGATCGTTTTATGGAGCTTCTTGCTCAACATTCACCAGCAATGAATCATCAAACAGAATTAGATCGACTGTCTATGGCCGATCCGTTTGATCCAAATGTACAACGACGAATTGAAGAATTATTACAGTATGTCTATTTTTTTATAATTATTCTTGTTAATTATTTATTTTTTTGTATATATTGTATTTAAGTATGCAAAATGTTCAAGATAATATGGAACATGCATTAGAACATATGCCAGAAGTATTTGGACATGTTGTTATGTTATATATTAATTGTAAAGTTAATGGACATCTTGTTAAAGCATTTGTTGATTCAGGTAAGATATTATTAAATAGATAAGTTAATATTTCAACATTTAATTTTAATAATATTATTTTGTTTTAGGTGCTCAAATGACAATAATGAGTAAATTTTACTATTGCAATTATTTTTTTTATGTTTTGAATAATTTTAATGTTTATATTTTAGGTCGAACATGTGCTGAACGTTGTGGTATTATGCGTTTGATTGATAAACGATGGAGTGGTATTGCCAAAGGTGTTGGTACACAAAAAATAATTGGACGTATTCATCTTGGTACGTTCGACTAATAGAGAAATATATTTTTCTTTATTATTAATTTGTGTTTTTTTTCTTTTTAATATAGCTCAAATTGAAGTTGAAAAAGCATTTTTGACAACAGCATTTTCTGTATTAGAAGATCAATCAATGGATATGTTATTAGGATTAGATATTTTAAAAAGACATCAAGTAAGTGAAAAAAATTGATTATAAAATAAAAGAATTATTCTTTTTAATTAGAAAAAATTATATTTTAGTGTATAATTGATTTACATAGAGATACTTTACGTATTGGTTCAGCAAATATTGAAACAAAATTTTTATCAGAAAATGAATTACCTGAGAATGCGAAATTGACTGAATCTATTCCCATGAGTAATATGATCGAACATGAAGATAGAAATTTTGCTCAAGCATTAGCAAGATCAGCAGCAGATGTTGGTAAGTATAATTCATAATTTAGTCATCTTTACACTATGTTTGAAATTTTATGATATTGCTTAAATATATTAATTAGTATAATCGTGTGTATACGTCAACATTATGAGCCCCATTCAATTCAGTATAATTTTAGTCTTGCATGTACAAATAGAATTATCAAAGGCAAACAGTTTAACGAGTATTATTTCACAATTAACTTCGATTAAAGTAAAATGAGTTAGTGGTAAACAACAAAACTTTGTGATTGAGTTTGCGTGAGAAAAATTTTAATTATCAAACGTCATCAGAAAAGCTCTTCTGACGTACTTTCACTGCATCCTACGATTTCAGAAAATGCGTCTGAACAATAGAACAGAGTTCAATCAGAATCTGAAAATCATTACTTAAACCTAATTAACTGTATTTCTGATTAACCAACGTTTGAATGACTGACATTTGAACCCGACAATGGAGCGAAGCGCATCACTTATAGCTGCTCACCCTCACTCTCTACAGATCTTCGAATAATTCAGTTCATAATCGGACGACAAAGAAATTATTATCATCATCGTTATTGAAGTGAACAATCATTCGATTTTCCTGATCGGATGAAAAGTCATATTGAAAAGTGTCTAATGCCGGATTATTCAATTGTCGGGGTCGCTCAAACGTCGGTTGATGGTATTTCTAAAGTTACCGAAAAAAATTTGACAATTTCTGATTGAAAATTGAATCGAAACATCATTCACTATACCTCATTTGAACGAGCGATAAAAGCACTTCTAGTTTCTATAATTATATAATTTCAAACATATCCTGTTATAGAAAAAAAAATACGTCTGATAAGTGAGGTATGTTTGGAGAGGGTGGAGTTACAAGTGCTTTTTCTGGTGACGTTTGGTAATTAAAATTTTTCCCACATAAACTCAATTACAAAAAGATTTTGCTTTCTATGTTTTTTGGCGCTCAGACTTTAGTCTTTCCAACGCTAAAACAATTAATTCACCAGCACATCGGAGGCAAGTAGAGATAATGCTCGACATTTGTCGAGGGACTATTTCAAATTTGCTGTTTTGATATGTTCTCTTATATTCATGTTGAAACTATATGCAATCCTTTGACAGAATCATGTTTCTTATTCTACCGCCATTTTGTTTTAATTTAATTGAAGTTAATTGTGAAATGTCGTTCTTTAATTTAGGAGATGTTAAATCAAGTTCACAACCAGCAACAACGTCAGCAGCTACCAATTTAGAGCAACCATCCTCTGAATATTCTGAACAATCAATAACACAGATAATCAAGCAGGGTTTCACTCGAGAACAAGCTATCAATGAATTAAAATTATTTCAAGGTGATGTAAATAAAGCGTTAACATCATTAATGACAAAATCACTTTTAATACCAAAAAGAAAACGTTAATATTCTTCACTATTTTTGATTTTTATCCATCAATTTTATTTAAGCCAGTCCCGCAGATAAACTCGTACATATTGTATTTTTTTATAAAGTTAAATATTCTTATTTATAATTAATGCTGTTATTTCATTATTTAATTTATTTCGAACTTTTTTTTTGCACATTCCAACACTATGTAGTGTTATTACAGAACGTGAAGTGATTTTTCTGTTCAAAACTATCATATAAAGGTCAGGATTGGATGTGCGACTCTGTGGAAGCCACTGTAAACACAAAAACGATTTCCAGCTTACTAGTGTGAATGGTAATATTGCTGTATAGATCTGTATCTTATTGAAGTGGTACCTAACTAGAAATTATTTCAGCATTGTGATCTAAAAGGGGCGATTAATTGTTGGTAGCTATAAATGCTAGACAACGTAATCAATATTTATATTTCAGCAGTGTTTGTTTCGTGTTAAGAAAACTATCCGTATATCCTGTGATTCTATGCAGTGCTAGTTTCTGTTAAAATTTGAGTGATCAATGCTATAGTAGCGATACATTATAATGGTAGAATCCTATCAGATACAATCGTGTAATATTGCACAAGAATAATGAATAGTTTCAACTCATATCCACAAACTTGTCCGAGTATTTCATGAGGGAATCTTTTTCTTTATGGAAAAGCGTTTGAGCACATGGAAACATTCTCAGTCGTAATCATTTCCAATCAAAGTTATTTTTCCAGTCTCAACAAAAACTAATTTGATGGTCATAAGGTAATAAATCTGATCACTGTAAATGTAAGACGAGTAATAATGTAAGCCATCTCTAGTGTTACTAAGAATGCTGCATATAATGGTTTAGATTTTTCAGACTAACTTATGAGTATTATACAATAACTTTTTTTTATTGTTCGCTTGATTCATTGCAGACCTAATCTCAAATCGCTGTGCATAGATTAAAAAGTCGACTAATTGCTAGAATTTTGAGAACAGGTAAAATCTTTGAAAGTATGCACTATAAAGTCTGAGTGGCCTTCACACTTTTATGAGGCAGAACTGAAGCAGTTATATCTAACTACAAAACGGAAGTAAGAAACGTTTTTTTGCAGTCGTGTTAGTAGACGCTAAATAGCTTATTTAGTGGCAAACAAAAAGTAAATCTTTATTCAACATTAACGTCAATGCTGCTACTATCAAAGGATTATCATAAGAGCATGATGCTCTTATGATAATCCTTTGATAGTATTATAGGATAATCCTACAATGTGACTTACCTACTTTACATTTCGATTCCTTATTGATCAAACAAAAATGTTCATCTAAATCAGTAAAGGCGAAGAGCGAGAGTAGAAAATGCAGTTCTTCGTTGGTTTGTATGCAAAAAATATTTATTTATTTTATTTTCTAACGATAAATCAGCGACGTACTCAACACTAGGCCAAGAGTGGGCCATGGTCTACCCCGTAGAAATTTCTTTTTCTTCGATTGAAAGTAGAAAAAAATATTTTGATTGCAATCGAAAATAAAAAAACTACACAAGAACTTTTTTTTGGGCAAAAACAAACATTTTTGGCCCACCTCTTACTGAAATTCTGGATACGTCGCTGCGATAAACTCATTTCAGAGCCTGATTGTACGGTAATTGATGCGAATATCAATAAAAATAACTATAAATTGTTTATCTATAACTGTTTTTACACTCAAACCATATTTTTGGCTACGTCCTACCTAACGTAGGAACCGCCCCAGGTGCCCAACTGCGCTTTCCTTCATTCATACTTCGTTTTATAGAGCACATCGAGCTGGTAAAAAGCCTAAAAGGATTTTTGCCCATGGCTCTTGAAGTCTCGGTTTTCTGATAAACCAGTTTTTGAGAAATTCTAAAAAATAATCAAAACCTTTCATAATGAGGCATAATTATAGCTCGCATATTTCTGATTAAAATGAGACGTCTCCCAGCTCTACACGACCTTTCTTTACAAAATTCCAGGATTTACAAGAAAAGCCCTAAATATTCATTGTCAGCTCAAAGCTGTAGAAATAAGAAATTAATTTAAGACTTTTCTTGTAAATTCTATAACTTTGCAAAGAAAGGTCATGTAGAACTGGAAGACGCCTCATTTTAATCAGAAATGTGCGAGCTATAATTATGCCTCATTATGAAAGGTTTTGATTATTTTTTAGAATTTCTCAAAAACTGGTTTATCAGAAAACCGAGACTTCAAGAGGCATGGGCAAAAATCCTTTTAGGCTTTTTACCAGCTCGATGTGCTCTATAAAACGAGGTATGAATGAAGGAAAGCGCAGGTGGGCACCTGGGGCGGTTCCCGCGTAAGCAAAAGTATTAAGGCCGAAATATCTGGACGCTTTAGCTGGAGTATCAGTCGATATTTTTTAGCCTTTTATCTAGATATTCCAGCTAGAGCATCGAGTATCGAGTTAGCTACATCGGTCGATGTATTGCCTAATATATTTGAATGCACCGAGTTTTTCCCGACGAAAATGTTAATTCAAGGGCAATGCTATCTAGTTGCGTCGAGAGAAACATTTATCTGCACCTATATGCGTCGATCAGTACATTGACCACCGAGATGTAATGAGCGATACTTGATGCTTTTTGTGTGCTTGGGATAAATATGGCCGAAAATTTAAGCCATTTAGTATAAAAGTAGTCTCAATTTAGAACAAGTAAATTGATATTATTCTGCGTTTCCGAATTGCGGCCACTTTCTAATTGATGAGTAATCAACAATCGTAATTTAAAATATAGATATATAAATTAGTCGCTTTTTAGAAAAAATAGAAGTAGAAACATATATAAGAAGAATTGATGACTATATCCGGACGTCAGAATAAGAAGCAACTCCCAGAGCAAAATGATTAATTTTGATTAATAATCAGTAAAACATATCCTAATGATTACTTTTCGCAAAAGAATATTTATTAGCTTGATTAATCGTTGTAAAATTTAATCAGGGGTTTTGTCTTATTGATAATATAAATATAGAAACATGGAGAGTAAGGTCACACTTGATTTAAAACTATGGATACGAACTTCACTTGGTCCAAAACTCAAAGAGGTGAAACAGCAATTTTATATAATAAGAATTACTTATATCAGTTAAAGCATGAAAATCACATCGGCTCGTTAGTATAATACATAAATACATAGTCATCCGTTCTTATATGTGTTTCTACTTCTATTTTTTTCTAAAAAGCGACTAATTTATATATCTATATTTTAAATTACGATTGTTGATTTAATTAAAAAGTGGCCGCAATTTGGAAACGCATAATAAGATAAATTTACTTGTTCCAAATTGCGATCACTTTTATACTAATTGGCTTAAATTTCTACCGCATTTAGAAAGCTACGATATTTTTTGTTAAATTTGTGCCATGATGGCTAATTGAGATTAAGTGGCTGACTGAAGGTTCAAAAGTAGGCTAATTTATCATTAACTCTTCAGTACATACTATGCTATAAACATTGATATCTGTCGCGTGACTTAATTATCCCACAGAAGAAAAACGGTTCCGTAAGCTTTGACTCGAAAGAGAAAAGTATGTCGAAAGAAGATGAACTTTTTCTGGTATAAAGTAAAACGTCTTCTTTGTACAACTAAACGTTGTTATACAACCATCAGAAACGAGAAGCTGTTAGTTTCCAGGCTGGTTTAATTTTATAGACGTATAAAAAGCCATACTTCCGATTATTTGAAGATTACCGGCACTCTTTGCTTATGCAAGATAGAGGATATAAACAGTTTATGTCGATATTAAAACCTATTGAGGTTGGAATTTCAATTTATCATTCACAAGAGAATCTTTCGAGGTGATCCAAAGCTTTTCAAATCTCAGCTAGTTTTTCTAGGATAATTCTTGATGTTGATCACGAATCTGATGTCCGTTAATGTCCTGAGTTTCTAAATGGGAATTCGAAGTCTGGTGTCTGTAGAGACTCATCATAGAGATTCATCACCGCTCCAACAGCGGCAACTCGATGAACTGACCAGATAAGTACCTCTTCGTTCGCATATTCATGATGAGTCTCTAGAGATATCAGACCTCGAAAGACCCATTCAGAAGCTCAATAAGGACATCAACGGTCATCAGATACATACATCAAGAATTATCCTAGAAAAAAAAAACTAGCTGAGATTTGAAAAGCTTTGGATCACCTCGAAAGATTCCAGTAATGATAAGTGCTCGATGCCACAGCACTAAAAAGAAGAAAGGGCGTATTAGTAAACTCTATATAATTGTTTTTTGTCACGATCTATCCAAACTGAAGATGTTACACTACATCAACTATCGATCGATCTTAAGATATTTTTCGGGTGTGTCAATTGAAACATTTTTTAGTTTTATATAATAGTGGTACTATTACAATTTACAATTCATTTCCAAACGTGCTTGTAATAAAATTTAGATTTTTTTTTGTCTGTTTGCTATTTATGTGATAAACTTATTCATTGCATTTACAGAAATTTTTTAGATTTTATTAAACGGCAATCAATTATTCATAAGCTTAAGTAAACATGAATAGTTAACTGTAGTTATGAGGAAAAAAAAGAAGAGAAGAGTATGTCCACTCATTCTGGATCGTCTTCAGAACAAAAATTGTTCTCGTCCATAAGAAAAAAGAAATCTCAATTCTATTTTCTTTATAAGAATTTTTTTAACTTAACACTTATAAAATAAACTAGAGAAGAACAATTTGATCGAACAATTATTTAAATCTATACACATGCATACGGAAAATGATACGAATGGAATTAGATAAGTGGAAAATAGTTAGAAATATTATATTATCGCATAGTAATGTTTTATACGAGTAATAGTTTTAAATTAGAATAAACTATTAAAATTTGTCAGTGTTATATAATAAAAATCATTTAAGGCCCTCTCCCGGGTCAGAACCCTGTCTCAGCCCAGGTAGCTCTGATCTAAACTAAACTTTCAGGGAATGTTGATCATGTCAAAGTATGATGACAAAATTTTTTTTTGCGCCACTTGTAACTGTCCGTGAGAGGGCGCCACTACAAGAGCCAAAAATGGGCATCTACCACCTGCAAGAATTTTCATTCCAGGAAAATGATAGAGAGCTCGGGCTGGTTTTGTTTTGCAGTAAACACTTATGGCTAGGAGTTGACAGAGCCCGATTTTTGAATTCCTCTGCTGCTGATTTCTGGTGCTTAGTAGAACTTTAAAGTCCGAAAAATCCTTGGAAGATTTCTTAGAAATCTTCATTTCTATAAAAAATGGAAGCATAATTTAAAAATCTGACTCTGTTAACTCGTACCTATAGGCGTTATCTACAAATCAAAAAAAACATTTTCTTTCTCCGATGTACCAGTACCGAGAATTTCTGCACGGGGGGAAAGCCCTGAAGTCGTAAGGAAAACGCAAAATAAATTTTGGTTCTGTAAATGCGTTTTTCTTGAAAACTCTTTGAACGTTAAATATTTTGTTGATATTTTGCTAGAGGTTATCGGTCATGGCGAATCTAATGAACATGGACGCGGACATGTGCGACACATGCCTGCCCTTATGTGATACAAGTGCAAAAAAGCCATTTTTTTAGCTATGGGGCTTCTGAAAAACTCGCTCAAAACCTATGAAAAATCTATCCTATCGACATAAAAATTATGTCATTAAAAAGTAGACACTGTGGGCTATCCAATCATGTGCTTTTCTCAAAGTCGATCGTTTTGACGTAAATCGGCATTTCTGACCCGAGGGGTTTTAGATTAACTGACCTTTATACAATAGAAATATACTTTATAGTCTACTTTTCATTAATTTTATGTCATCTTGTAAACAAGTCAAATGTAGTTGTTATATTCTAATTATCATAAAAAATGTAGCTTCAGTGTAAATAGGAAAATCTGTTCGCATTGAGATCTAACTTTAATTATAACCTAATACAATTAAGAAAGTACTTTAAAAAAAATAAGTACTTCAGATCTTTTTGGATGGATGTGTATAAATATGAACATAAACGCGAACATAGTCATTTTAGTTTATCTTTTTTGTTCTCTCGTTTTAGAGACATTACTTTGTTGTTGATCTCTTCTAATCTTGGCACTCTTGTTCGTTAATCATATAGTACTAGAAAAAGGAAAGAATAAGATAAAATGAATAGTATTTAATAATAAAAAATATAATTCGCAATGAAGGAAAAAAATAGCTCAATATTGCACAATACATTTTTTTCTTTTTTCTTTCTTTTTGAACTAAGAATGTCTAATTCTAAATCACTCTCACTCTCTATCTATTGAACTCTTACAAAAAATAGCCAATAGACTCTATTTCACTAACATTCTTTAACTAATTTGGATATGGTCCGATTTCTCTCTATTAATAACAAGGTTTTTCTCTCTTTTTCTCTATTCAGTATTACACTATTATTAAGATTGCGTGTCTTCTGTCTTCGTTTCATTTTGTTCTCTTTTTCACTGTAATTTTTTTTGAGGATCCGTAAAATATAGATATATAACTAACTATACACACAAAGAAAAAGAAAATATAAGAGAAAATCATTGATAATATAGAAATCTATAGATAGACCAGAAAGAAGAAGTCTTATGTATTTATTGATGAACAAGTTAAATTATGGACATTTTTGAGAGATTGGCACAGAGAAAAAAAGACGATGATGACTACTAATATGGACATTGTGTGAGAACGAAGTCCCTATGGTAGTAACAAACAAAGAAAAGAAGAAGAAGCATCGTTTGTACCAATGATTGATACACTAATACAAATATATACAATTATACATTCACAGCAAGATCCCTCCCGTTTTTTTTTTCATTGTGATTATCATTTCAGTCTACATATGAATTACCGGATATATTACCTGATGAAAATATTGTATCAACTTTATTATAGTGTCATTTGAAAAGACAAAGAACAAAAGAAGAGAAAGAAAAGAAACATTAGAAGATCTTTATCAACAATTCAAACATCTTTATAACAAAAAATCAATTTGTTATGATAATAACTTATTAATTATTACTGCCAACACCATTATGAATATAGTAAGTATAGTTCTGATTACACTCATAAAATCATTTTGTTCTATTAAAGAATAGACAGACAACATATACTAAAGAATAAATTAATTAAACACATTATTTTTCTATATCATTTAATAACATTATTTCATTCTTTATTAAAATTTGAGATTTATGATCAATTAATAAAATATTACAATCATTGTTCTTCTCTTCTTTGTCACTGTTGCTAATCTATTTTCTCCGCAATCTGGTGCAAGTGAACAACCAGATTATTGAACAAATTTCTCCAGTTAAGTAGTCTGAGGGCCGTGGTTTGTCTCAAATAATATTGTAACTATGCAGCATATGATGAGGTCTCTATTCATACATAATTTCACGTTATTAGCTAACATTGCTAAGATAAGAATACTTTTGTAGAGTATTGTATGTCCTGATCACTTGGGATTTCTGATTGGAATATGGGGTATGGTTTTGATTTTTCCTCTGAGAAATGATCGATGTATATCAGTACAATAACGTATTAGCCTCTATATGTTTATGTTGATATGTGAATCTATTTCACTAACATAAATAAAAAATCATTTTTCACCTGACAACAATTTGAAAGACAAAAGCTTCATTTCTTTTATCATATCAATAAAGATGATCAAGATAAGACACACAACAATTGCTGATATTTTAGCATAATTAACAGATTATATAATACTCGCAAGTATATATACAAAAGTGCGTGCTATAAAATAATATTAAATTATAGCGATAAATAATCTTTCTCTTATACAGTAACTATCGTTAATGTCATAAACAGCCGAGAAGAAGAAGTTAAATTTACTAATCGTGCATATTGCTTCTTTAATCTTCTGCGACATATCATATAAGATAGATATCTTTTTGCCTTTGCATGAGCCAGAGAGATAGATACATCAGAAGTATTCGAATAATGTTATACTTGATTGATCGTTGATTGTTATTGTTCAACGAATAAAAATCTCTCTCTTCTCTTTTTTACTCATAATAGCCGGCAGTAATCATCACCCGAATAACATAGGTATTCACACACACACACACACATACACACACTCATTCAACTGAAGCTTTTTTTCCTCGTATTGTTCAAGAGAAAAGTTATAGACATTGATGAAAGAGAAGTAATGGTGATAAAGTATGTAGTATATTAAAAAGAATTAACGCGCCGTAAACACTATTCATGAATTTCATCATAATGAGAGAAACAAAAAAATTTATTGTATGATGATTTTAGTGTTTAACAGGAGGATTCTCTTTAATGTACAAATAATAGAAAGCTAAGGACCACTATAGAATCGATGATGACACTAAACGGTCAATAAAAAAATGACTGCATTTTTTATAAACTTTTTTTTTCTTCTATCAGCAGGTAATTAAATTTAGACTTTTTTATTTACATTTTAGTGTACGCTCTATTTGACTATCATAATAATGTTTATGTCTATTCAATCGGAATTAATTGAACATTTGATATAAAACATGCAATATTTGTTTTTACAAAAATATGAAATTATTAATTATGAGCGAAGTATGCTCAAACGACGTCATCACTACCGTATTCTATACTTTCACCTGACCTATGATTGTATTTTGCTTTTTTTTTTTGGTATGAAAAATAAAAGAGGAGTAAGAAAGGAATTAAAAAACATTTTTAATTGAATTTGATTTGAAAAACAAAGATAAAAATAATACAAATACAATAAAATTGCCAGAAATTGGAATATTTTCTAAAGATTTCTCATGGGATACATAACTTTCTTGTTCATATTTTTTTTGGCTTTTTCTACTAGTCGCAATTTCCGAGATTAAGTAGTCATATTTTTAGATTCATATTCCGTAAAAATAGCATTAGTAAACTTCAGCAGTGCAAAAAAAAAAAAAAAAAAGAATAGATTTTTATTTGAAAAATCCAAATCTATACATAAGTGAGAGAATATGAGTCCGATCCTTGAAGCTGTAGAACTTTACTATAACAAAATTTTTCAATAACAAAGAAATTTTTATCTTGACAACTACATAGCTAGTATGTGTATTTTTCAAATTTCTTTAGAAAATAGATATGAGACAAATGTGTCATTTAGCTTCTAAGAGTCCAATTAGATTTTGAGAAAACTAGATTTTTATCAATGTGGGACGGGACGCAAATTCATTAATCTCATTGATATTAACATTAATGTGCAAGTTTTACTAACGATTTTCTTACTCTTACTTTGTGTTGATTACTTTTTCCTAGAAAAGTAAAGAGAATGACGTCAATCTTAAATCTTAGAAATGTGGTCACATTTTTTATAATTGTTTATATTTGTTAGTTTTTCAATGATATTTTTCTTCTTTACTGGTTTTGGCTTATTTTTTTCTAATAATTTTTCAGATAAAAAAAAGATGAAGAAGAAAACCAATCGGATGCTCGACATTATGAATTAACTTTCTTTTTAATTGATACCTTATAGATTGTAGATTTTTTTGTAATACAAAAAATGATAATTTATAAGAAAAAAAAAATGAATTTGAAAATTTAACATAGATAATAAAAGAAAAATGAACATCAGTATCATTTTAGACTACAAATTAACCATTCTGCCGCCTTGTGATTATAATTTGAAGATTTCTTGACTATAGAAACGCCTTTAGTTACATGTTTGCGTGTTTGAATAAATAATGAAGACTATACGATAGAATTGATCACTAATTAATATATGATGACACAATGTGAGAGAAAAAAAGAAAATTTCATTATGATTCTAATACAAGAGAATAAGTTTTCTTTTTTTTTTTATTATTCTTTTTCTTGATTATTTTAGTCCGTTATTGTTGAGAAATGGGTTAATTGAAAAACAATTTTTTTATTTAATAATATATGGATATATTTGGTATACTAAGAAGATTACCAGAAATTGTTGCCTATAATAAGTTTGATGATGATCTCTACGATAGATTAAATTATGCTCATACAGTTGTTATACTAACAGTATTTGCCATTATTGTAACAAATAAGCAATTTAGTGAAAATCAAATCAAATGTTGGGTACCCGCTCAGGTAAAATGAAAATATCTATTATTCATCTTTGTTTAATTTGACTTTATTTTGAACATTATTTTATCTATGTAATGTTTTTTTTTAGTTTACCGGTAATTATGAGTCGTATGTAAATCAAATATGTTTTATAACAAATACCTATAGTTTCGATATGCATGAAATGATATCTGACGATGATCAATTACGTCATGAACGTGAATTAAAATATTATCAATGGACACCATTTATCTTATTATTAATGGCCATACTATTTTATGTTCCACATCAATTATGGCGTGGTTTAAGTTTAAGAAGTGGTGTAGATATTAAAGATTTAATTGACGCAGCATATAATTATCGTTCATCAACAACACGTCGAGATGATAGAATTAAATTATTAGATTATATTTGTAATTGGTTAAATGGTTATTGTTCAAATGGTTATCGAATATCGATACATAGTGGACACAGTGTTCAACAGGATTCAAAAAAGAAACAACATCGTTTTTTACATATCATTCGAAGAATTAAACATGTATTAAAATATTTACTATTTCCAGTTGGTATTTATACAGGAAATTATCTTGTTATTAGTTATTTATTTATTAAATTTTTATATCTTCTTAATTCAATTGGACAAATTCTTCTTTTAAACGCGTTACTTGGAAGACAATTTTGGTATTATGGTGTTGAGTTAATTCATCGATATTTGACAAAACAGATTGGACTTTTACATACGGGTTCAGAATATTTTCCAAAAGTTGTACGTATATCATCGCATTTTTTGATTCTTTTAAAGCAGGCAGAGAGATACTTGTTTTCTTGTAGAAATGATCTTGCAATAAATATATAGTGTATTCAAAAAGTTCCCAGACTGATTTTATTTTATAAGAACGAAAAGCGTTGTAATGCTGAGTTTATTACCACTTTGTAGTTCATACAGTCCTTAATCTCTATAGACATTACGAGTTCTGGTTGATTAGACATTTATGCGGTATAATAACAATATGTTTTAGATCACATTGTAACCAATGTTTCAGATTAAACAAGCCCAGTATGTTGTTCATAACTTTTTTTTCTTTCATTTCCAAGAACCAGTCTTCTATGTAGAAGATGTGCCTTGAAATTCTCTATGAAAAACACATTGAATGTTCTGCTATAAAATGTAAAAAAATGGAACGTTATATGAATGATAGTGAGAAGCTCTAAAATGCCACATCGGTAACGCAGAAAACAGTTTCATTAATTTGTCATTTCCATGAGTTGTTGAAAAAGTCAGAGATTCAATTTGTAGCCCTTGAAAAGCTCTATCTTCTACATATGATTAGAAGTTTCTTGCGAACAACTGATTGCATGAGAATATTTTTAGTTTTACTCGTTATACCAAGGAATCCTCATTTCAGATAGCAGTTTCACACCATTGTGTAAAATCCTCATAACTCTTCCGAAATTAAACATTTTGAGTCAGGACCTATTTATTTTTAAACAAAATGATATACTTATTATATCCAAATGCAAAAAGTTCAATGACTTTCTTTCTTTCAATATGCTGAGCGAAAAGATCAAATTTTCTTATTTTCCATTGAATTTCAACAAAGTGATCTTTTGTATCGTAAAACTAAGTTTGAACGAAATCTATCAGATACTATAAGAAAGAGCACACTTAATAGCATCCTGCTTAAGCGCTTTAAAAGAAAACTTGAATTTTCTGAAAAATACGGCACAGGTTGACATGTTAGAGCTTCTCACTATTATTCATATAGCGTTCCATTTTTTTATATTTCATAGCAAAACATTCAATGTGTTTTTCATAGAGAATTTCAAGACACATCTTCTACAAAGAAGACTGGTTCTTGGGAATGAAAGAAAAAAAAGTTATGAACAACATACTGGGCTTGTTTAATCTGAAACATTGGTTACAATGTGATCTAAAACATATTGTTATTATACCGCATAAATGTCTAATCAACCAGAACTCGTAATGTCTATAGAGATTAAGGACTGTATGAACTAAAAAGTGGTAATAAACTCAGCATTACTACGTTTTTCGTTCTTGTAAAATAAAATCAGTCTGGGAACTTTTTGAACCCACTACGCAATACTCTTTTTTTTTGCAGGTTTTATGTGACTTTAATGTTCGTGAACCAAATCATCCAAAAGAGAGTCATCGATATACAGTGCAATGTGTACTTCCGTTTAATCTGTTTAATCAACAAATATTCACCTATTTGTGGTAAGATCTTTTTTCATTGGATATTTTTTACGCAGATAATTCTTCTCTAATTCATGTTATTTAGGTTTTGGTTAGTTCTATTGTCTCTATTTAATGGTGTATCAATAGTCATCTGGTTATATCGTATGTCACCATTCAATAATCTTCAATATCTCGAACGTCGTTTACCAAAATTAGATGAAGCTGACATTCGACGTGTATTCGTCTATCGATATTTACAAGGTGATGGTACATTTATGTTACGTTTAATTGCGTCGAATGTTAGCGATTATGTGTGTAATAAAGTTATTGCCGAAGTTTATAAAACATTTAAAACTGCCTTTGAGTCCGGAACAATTGAACAACAAACAATCACAAAACGATCAAAAACACCAGTTAATGAGAATATAGATGACAATAACAAACATAAACCTCATTCGGAAGTCAAAAGTCAACACAATTCTACAAACAACGACGATGATCAACAAACACGAGTAGATCGACCTATTTATACACGATCTGCAGGATATTTACCAACAGAAGGTGTGAATGTTGAACATCTTTCGTCGACAACTGAAGATGAACATGCAATTTTGAAACCATTACCAATTATAAGAACCGGAAAATTATCTATTGAACGTAATACGATTGCTCCAGTGTTATCGGCTTCAACATCTCATCCACCTTATCTTAGTTCATCGGAGTATAGTGATAATTCTGATAGTTTAGATACAACAAAAGTCTCCTATAGCATCATTCTACCACGAAAAGAGGAACAACAATCTACTCCAAAACTGAGGCAACGAAACGAAACATCGCTCAAACAAGATGAATTACAAACAGATAAATTGTCTCTAAATAAAATTCGTCGAATGTCAGATACTCAAATAGATATTACTAGCAAGAAAAATGTTGACTTTAATAGTGAAACTAAACCATCTATTACTACCCCTACTCCAACCATGATACAACCTTTCCGTACAACGATACCTACACCTTATGCTACAACATATCTTCCATTAAAAACAAAAAATTTATTAGTAGGCAGTGAGGCTGAAATGCCTTACATCGATGATAGTATCGCCAGCTCGTCATCTGCTCGATCAACAACGTTAGCTTCTAGAATTAGTATGCCAGAAACTCAACGAATCGTATCATTCTCAGGTTTGACACGTAGTCACGATGTGTGAGTGAATGAATCTCAGGAAAACAAATATTGATCCACAAACGTCCAACGAATTGCTTAGCTGTTTTTCTTCTTTTTTTTTTGCAAATTTGTACAATACAGTGATAATGTTTTATTTGCTGTTTTCCTTTGGTTTACTTCTATTTTTATAAAAAATTCTAATTAGACTATAAAAGATATGAAATGAATGTATTTGGTAGCTTTGAATGATTGAAGGTTTCGGAAATCATAGGTAGTAATGTACAATCTAAGGTAAGATGTTAGGTCTAAGCAGATACGAGTTGATCGAATTCAGAAAATAGAAATCATATGATATCATAATTGATCGTAAGTTGGTTGTGACTTAGTTTTGAATTTGGCAAATTGACTGTATAGTGGTATACTGTGAAGAGATGATTTGTGTAAAACAAATCTCTTATAAATGTATACACCCGTACACGATAGAATCAACAAGAAAATGATCACAAGTGAACAAATAATAGCAATTAGACGACTATGCTTGTCAGGTTTTTTAATCGGTGTTGGTGATGGTGCCCATCCTGCACATTCATTTGGACAACAACAACGACTTCTAAGTTCAAAATTGTATACACCATCTTTCATATTGATGGCAGTTAGAACGCTGGTTGTATTATTTTGAGTACAAATTAACTTTACTTGGGTTAATAACTGTGATTCATTCATAACACGATATGCAATATACGATATATCTTTAACAGAAAATATTGTTGGCTCAATATTGCCAATAGGGATTGCTGATGAAATATTCGATTGACATACATAACTGTTTAGACAATCGAATTCATTAAATATTGAACATGGCTCATAGGAATAAAGATAATCATCGAAGGGATCTTGTGATTTTATATTTCGAAATAATGGTTGTCCATCTCTGCTAGACAATGTACGAAGATCAATGATACCATCAGATACTGAAAATTGACATATACCTGATGTAGTATTAATAAGTAAAATAATGATTAAGAAGATGCACAGTTTCATCAGAGAAAAACTTAAAATTTTTAACTCAGGAAAAATAAACAGGTGATACAAAAGAGTTTATCTCATCAGAAGCGTGTGTGTGTGTTGACAAAAGAAAAAAACATTCTCATCAAGTTTTTCTCATCAAAAACATTTTTCATGTTTTTTTCTTTTGAATGTCATATTCTGAATATAATGACATCGAAATTAGAAGAGAAGTCACAAAATTAATTGCTTCAGCAAATAGATAATAAAATAAGCCGACAGTCGTTTCACTCTGTCGGCTTAAAAAGTTTGAAAGTAAATTCACTCTGTGATTTTGTTTCGGAAGGGCTCTTTATCAATTATAAAAGATAATTACATCGATGTTTTTCATTGACAATAAGTTTAAATACATACACTTTCTTCCTCGGTAACTGCGTGAACATTTTATTCTTCCAATTCTTTTCGATTTTGAGCATTTTTTGTTAGACATTTTCTTTGTTTCTATCGCTTGCATTTGTTACCCTCGTGACAAAAAATTGATATTAATGATGAACGAATAACGAAAATAATTGATACAGCATCAGTATCAAGAGGCAATAGGTGAGAGAAGTAACCAATGTTCTTTAGAATTTGACAAGAATTTCAGCTTCAAAATGCAGACTTATTTTTCTTGTGTGTCCCTTATGTGTAAAATCCATTTATAGTTTTAAAAATTTCACTCTTTAGAAGTGATAATATTCAGTTATGATATGAACATATGAACTCTCTAATTTCAGAATCTGTATCACATTATACTGTACTATTGATTTTTGTAGATTTTTACAATTTTTCAGACAATTTAAAAAACAGACTTCTTGAACTGAGAAAAAGAGATCGACAAACAAGAATATTAGTAAATAATTATGAAACAATCCAAAGTTATCTAAAATCGAACTCGACTTCCTTTATAGACGTGTCAGTAGATAAAAGTTTGACAGCTAGATGAGAAATTATTGACGAGATTTTTTGAAATCCTTAAGGATAGATAACAGAGTATATTCGATATAAATTAGTGTCTTTTTGCATAGAAAACACGCATACACGAACCCCTGTAGACACGTTTATTATGGAAAATAAAATTTTAAAGCCAAGAAAATGATCGATCCCGTTAATGTAATAGTTATAAAAACGGGAAATTATCGCAGCTCACTATCAGCAAGATCTCAAATACATTTGCAAGTGTTCTCTCTCATTATATGTGATTTAATAGAATTTTCTCTTGTATATAATCGTTGATGTAGAAAAAAATTCAGCTAAAAAGTATACAATGCGATAATACAGACTTTCTATTTATTGTTCTGTCGACATAATCATTTTCGTAACTTGTCTTTTTCTAACTGTTATGGTGTGAAAACTGTGGTATGCAAAAATACCACAGTTTTCAACACACTAGATTTCTAAAAGCGTTTTTTATTTAAGAAGGAAATCATGTTTTTAAAAAACAAACCAAAAAAACTTGTCCTAATTTTAGGTGTATCGCATCTGTGATAAAATGTTGACCTTTATCGGTCAGCTCCTCCTCAGCTAGTTTTGTGGAAGTCTCATCAGTTTTTGTGTTTTGTTTTGCGTTTTTCTCAAAACTACTTTTTCTACGATGAACTTGCTCCCTGCTATAGCCCTAAAGAACTTTCAGAGCGTCGAAGGAGCTGTTCCACCCGAAAGAGGAATATCGATAGCCTATAAATCAGTGAATAACCAAAAATCGATTTTTTTAAATTTTCGATCCACAAAAGGGGGGGGGTAGTAATAGATGGTTTAGTTTCACTATTAAAGTCAACATTTTTCTTGCTAGTAATATCTATTTGAGTATCTGACATTCGACGAATTTTATTTAGAGACAATTTNCCCCCCCCCCCCCCCCCCCCCCCCCCCCCCCCCCCCCCCCCCCCCACCCCCCCCCCCCCCCCCCCCCCCCCCCGCCGCGGCCCCCCGCTTGTCCTTAAAGAAGTTCCTTGTCTGCTATGTTTTTGAGGTGAATTTTGCCGAAGTAAACGTGGTGATTTTATATATATCATTACTTACACAAGTGTGTCTAAGAATAAATAAATATTTTAATAATCATCTATTTCAATAACAGTTTTCGAAGATCAAGCCGCAAAAAGTTATACAGTAATTATTTTTGAGTGAAACAGATGTGAGATTGTGCCATTGACGAAGAGATAAAAATAAAAATGTTCAGTTCAGAACATGTATTTTACACTAAGCAGTCTCTGATAGGATAGTAATAATATTTCTCTATGAATGACATTGAGTTTCTTATATTTTCAAGTTAGTTCATTTTTAACTATTAATGTTCAAGAAGTATTATTTTTTGTTTTATATGAAGGAATTTTTCAATCACAAGTGAAATAAATTTACACTTAATATAAAATTAATGTATCTGTGTATCAGCTGCATGGTCTTCTTTCTTTTTCCTTTCTTCATTCTCTTCGCTTCAAAAGTATTAGAGTTGTTGAAAATATTTTCTTACGTCGTCTCCATGGGAGATTTGAGATACAAAATAAAGAAAAGGTGAATATAAGATACAGACAGCAAACATTCTCAAGAATAAAACAGTTTCTTTTTTCTTTTCTCTCTAAAATCGAAGGACAACTATTTCTTAAGACAAGAAAACTTAAAATCTGGTAATAATCTTATGGATGTTATTGGGTGTATATCATTAAATATGATTTGTTTGATGTACATCACAACCTAAAGCAGAAGTATCAGATTGTTTTTTTCATATTTAGATCTTTATTGAACTGTAACACAATCCTTTTACAATTAAATCAACTAATAATAAAATCGATTTAGAATGACTCGTATGGCATTTGATACTCGTACGCAAAATGCATGGAAAGAACAAATCGAAAAAGAAGCAATGACTCGTGTTCAATGGCATCAAACATTCAAGCCAGATGAAAATGATGATGAGTGGTTTAAACGTGCGTTCTATACCCAAAAGAAGCCTATTCACAATACGCTACCAACAATCATTTTACCACCACCTCCAAAAAAACGATACAATCCCAATGATACCATGGATGAATTAGCAAAAAAATTAGATGTTGAACATAATCCCGATATACTTAAAGAAATGCATCCCGTATCGAAAGATTTAAAACAAGTATTATTCGATGGATTTAGTAAAGAAGAAAAAGGACGTTATAAATATTTGAATATTCGAAAACAAGAACAACCCGAACAAAAATTTCAATATCCAATAACATCGACAATGGAATATGGTTGGAAGTTAAATGATAGTGGTCAAAAATTTCGAGCTCCCATGCATGCACGAGGAAAAATAGTTGAAGAATCATTTTATAGAAGAAACGGTGTTTTCGAATTCAAATCATAATATGCAAAACAGAACATAAACATTCACGTTCTTTTGCATTCTGAATTATTTTTCTGTTATACTAAAATAGTATGATACAGTGTACATGCATAATTTGTATCTGTATTCAATGTTTAAAACCATTCAGATTTAATAAGTTTAAATCAAAGAGACATGATTCTCATAATTATTTAACTTATTAAAATATCACTCTGCATATTAATAAACTTTTAAATTACTGGGTAAAGGACTTCTTAATGTTTCGTATCTATGTTCTTATTTATCGAATATTATTTACTGTTATTGTATTTGTTGCTGACTCAAGATGATTTCTTAGAAATAATACAAGAAATATTACTGTTAACAATTTCAAAATAATTTGGAAATCTTTATTTGATGTTCTCGATGACAATCAATGGATTATTATATAAACATTCCACAATTAAACAAATACACAGCAAATACAAATAGTGTAAGAAATGAGAAGACACGTAAGAGTTACAAATAAAATTTTTCATATGATGTCACAGCTATAGTATCACTGTCTCAAACGAGAAACTAACCCCATTTCGATAATAATATTGAAAATCTTGCGTGAAACTAACTAACAGTTAAACAATATGGTTGTAGAAATACTTTTATAGTTGGAGATTGATGGTCAAATGAAAATAAAACAAATTCAAATAATGTTATATTCATACTATACTATGTATTGATATTCGAACCATTTACTGTTGTTAAGAATGATTTTTGAATGACTAATATAATAATATCAGACCAACGTAAAACGAAAAAGAGCACCATTAACACATGTATACTCGTTGACGTCTACCATTCATCAATTTCTTAACTTACTAAAGCAAATGATTAAAATTATGCTATGTATATTCGCTCTTCGTGATGAATTTACACACTAGTAAGGCATACGTATCAGCACTTTTTTTTCTTTCAGTATATCTGTTTTAAGACACTCTAAGTTCGAATTTAAAATCTTGAAAATACGAAAACGGAAATATTACTTATATTGATTGTATTATCCTGGTTTATTCAAAATAGGATTTTTTATCAGTCAAACTAGAACCATTTTTGGACTATCATTTAGTCAAGATAATCTCTTGATAAATTGTTCCATTAAATTTTGTGAAATCGCATACTATCGAAAGCTTATCTTGACGCTATGATATGTATGGACTTAGCTTCGACGTAGCTTCACTTTTGATGCATTTATATAGTGAATGAATGGGCGAATGATTTTATTTACGATAAGATAAGATTTTATTTTAGTCAAGAGTAGGATATCACAAAAAAGAACAAAAGACTTACGGCATCCGGTGGATACCCTGTGATAACCTAAAATGCGTCTTTATAGACGAACTGGAAAACTTTATTATCAAATTCTGTTAGAAGAGCATTCGAAAGACTGTGATCTACGGATACAAGAAAAGTCAGATGAAATTAATACATTGATTGAGAACACGACTGCTACTCATGCAGGTACCTCAAGAGGGTGGAAATCCATCAAGCCCTTTTTAAATGACCGTTCTGATCGAATAATACCTCCCCTAATCGAAAACAAAGAAATAATTAACGCTTCCAAAATAAAGGCTAAATTTTTTAATGACTACTTTCTTGCACAAACTAAACTTGATATTCCGATAAATCACGTAACACCGCCAGCCATAAGAAAGAGTGAATTTACGATAGACCATGTTTCTACAAATGAAGCTGAGATATGAAAAATTTTAAGTCGGTTACCTAACAAAAAATCCCCCGATTTGCACAACGTCACTAATTTTATCCTAAAGGCATGTAAGGACATCTTACCAAAACCTTTATCAGACCTCCTAAACTACTCATTAGATCGCAGTTACTTTCCACTGTTATGGAAGTTGGTGTGTCGAAGGACACACCTCGTCCTACGGAATGGTTGAATCAGGAGTGCCCCAGAGATCAATCTTGGGACCGCTCCTTTTTCTCATTTATTTCAATGACATCGCTAATTTGGACTTAAAAAGCAAGTTATATCTATATGCGGATGACACATCTATTTTTTCATATAGTGACACCAAACGACTCTGCATCTTCCCTAACAATCCAGGATGACTTGGATAAATTAAATGACTGGACAAACAAATGGTTAGTCACTTTCAGCACACAGAAAACAGAAGAAATAACATTTTCATCTATTGAGCGAAACGCAACGTTTTATCCGCTTTCCTTAAACAGTAACACGCTAAAACAAGTGACAGAGCATAAACATCTAGGACCCGTTTTGGATCAGCACTTAACCCTTTCTTGTCCTTTGGTCCCTATAGGAACCATGTTATAAAAGTTTTATTTTTTTTGAACTAGAAGGCTTTTAACGAGGAATCTTATGTCACCTTTAAGAGTAACTATCGTGGACTGTATAACAAGAATCTAAATCTAATCTTTATCCCTAAATT
>CAJNOQ010000449.1:0-50286 GCA_905250885.1 Didymodactylos carnosus | reverse complement strand
GCCGTTGTTTTAGAATCTTTTAAACGTGATATTTGTCATCAAGAGCCCAAGCTGTACTAGTCCTGTTACTCTCGAACAATCCGGATAAAGTCGATGTAAATGTGGTACGTTTCCGAAAGAATCACCCAAGAGTTCTCATTCGTTTTAGAAGATAGCTAGTTCATGTTTTCTTCTCGAACAACGAGTCTCAGGAACTCCTTCTTTTCCTCGTCTTCATTCTCAACCGTGGAGTCACAATGTTCCTAATGGAGAAAGAAAACAAACATTTTTCAAGTTTTTTCAGGTTTAGACGGCATCTTTTTCGTTTTCTTGTCTATACGGAACTTGTAGCCACTCTATCGCTTCAGTGTGAAGGTTGGATTTTCCAGAAGCTTATGATCATCGAGAGGAAGACGTATCGATCTTCTTCACGTTAGGAACTACAATAATTCTCGAACATCTATAAAGAAAGAGCTTGGAGAAAAAAAAAAGTTACATTTTATGACTTTTGTTAAATCCGATTCTTCTTTTCATTCAGCAATTATCTCAGCTAAACGTTTGAGTTCGATTCTCAATTGACTTTTCTTCGCAAACGTTTGAAGAACACAGTCTATCTTCTAGCCTTTATTAAAAAAAAGAAAAAAAACCTTTTAGTATATATATATATAAGTACAAAACTATGTACACATAAAAGCTTTTAGCCCTCTTCGAGTCTTTTCCCTCTCTTCCTGGGCTGGCAGATCTTTGCCTGATAGCTGTGTCGTTGATGGTGCCTACATCCCATGATGGAAGTCATACACCATGTCAAAACGCGCTTTATATGCGCAGTTGATATCCTCGCTTGTTGCCACCACCATTAGGCCTGATTTTGGAGTAGGCCACGCATCACTTGCGGCAAGCTGTATTCTGCATTCAGCCACCCATAGGCTATCATCTAGTCGTTGAGCGACGTGCAATGCCAGTTTTCGATTGTTTTCGAAACCTGGATATGGTTTGATGACCATGATGCAGCTTTTCTCCAACTGACCGATCCAGATTCCAAATTAAAAACTTTTTGTAATTTCTCATCGATGGACCATCTGCCGAAGATGTTACGGCGTTCATCACCTGTTGTGGCGTTCATCATCTGTTATTTCTGCTTTTGCAGGTAGTGAAGGTACACGTCTGTTCGTTTTCAGTTATTAATTTAATTATTGACTGTTATATTTTTATTATTTATTCTCTTTATTTGAGAACTTATAGATGAGAGATTTAGACTTTTCAGAATTTTTACTTTTATGAATTCATTGACAATTTCTTTTGAAATGCGCGAAACTTTCAAATTTCTTCGTCCTTGTCCTAGAGAAAAAATTCTGTTATGCTGCTGCTATTCAGGGTTAGGGTATTCTGTCGCAACTGAAATCGTTACATTATTTTAACGAAATTCAAATAGTTGCGTCTCAGACATGATTCATCGAAGGGTATACCTTAGATTTCACTTTCTTAAGCCAGTAAATGGTCGAAATCAATCGTGACTCTGACTGAGGGAGCGCTCTTAGATAAAAAAAAAATCAGTACGGTCTTTTTGAATCTAGGCTAAGTAGTCTCTTTTTCCTTTTTCTCGTTAGCCTTCTCTTCTCAAATCTGTATCAAAACAGCATAGCGCCAATCATTTACTCTCGAATGCCGAGCAGACGAAAACTAAAATGAAAAACAAAGAAGATCATAGAGCAGAACGTCTTTCTCTATCCTGATTCTTGAATCCGGGACGGATTCTTCCGGGGTGATTGTAACGGCTCATCGCCATTATATTATTCTCCATGCTTGATCTTATCACAGTTTCTAGAAATTCTTAAAATTTCGTAGTTTCACGGGTTTTAGTAAGAGAGATAATAGAAGGAAGAAATTATGTATTAAATTAATAAATAATACAAGTCGTTTCCGGGGAACAAAAACGAAAAACAAGTCATAATTGAAAGTAAATTTCGATTCTTTTATGATTCTTGTCACTTTTCAACTTAAAAGTAACATCTCTTCTCTCCTTCTTCTTCTCACTCTCACTCATTTATAGAGAGAGAATTCTTCTGATTAAACTTCAAATTCAAATCACTTCTACTCTCACATTCAGAGAAGGAAGAGCTCAATTCTGCATTACATCTTCTTATCTCATTCAAGTTAAATAATTTCTCTTATTTACAAAATATAATTTAGTATTTTCGTTCTAACTGTGTTTCTTATACTGCAATAATTTCCGTTTGCACATTCTCTTCTTCATTCCATCTCTTCACCCACATTCGCAACTGTGCAACAACATTTAATTATCAACATTCAATCGTTACTGTTCTCCATTAATTGAAGAAGAACAGATTTCATTACTGTTAAAATTATTTGTATTAGTAATTCGTTGGTAATAAATTGTTGATTTGTAGGGATTCTGAGCTGGGATTGTTTTGTAAGTTGGAATAGATAGGGCACTAGACAACGCACTCAGTCCCCCCCTCCCCCCCCGCAAACGGTTACATTTGGGGAGAGATTCTCCTCTGTTTGTTTCTGCGCGACAAAATTGTAGCATAATCTATGTCTCATTTTTCTGATACACACAAAAAATCTTTCCTGTGTCTGAGGCTCGTTTTACAGCGTTAGCACCCCTCCATTCCCGAACAAACTCGACCTAGATCTCAAATATAAAGGAAACAAAACGAATCCTAATTTCCTTGAAGTCCAAGAAAACTGGAAAAGGCTTTTTTGGACTTCAGTTTTTTGTCGGCAAAATGAGTTGTCGGCCAAGTGAATGCGACCCATATATATACTGTATGTCATTTTTAAAAAAAAATTAAAAATACAGACTGTTAGAACAAGTGAACTAAATTAGAGCAGAACAGTCTTATATTTATAAAATGTGAAATATATAATTTTCATACAAGTAATACAGTACACAACTAACGCTTCATCTTTTACCTGGATTTTTCATAAAATGAATAATCGTGTCTGACTGAAATAAACATCTGCATAATTTTACAGGCTGATAGAAACCAGTACCTAAAAGTCAACCAGGAAGTGTTTAACCAAACAAAATCATCGGCATCTATATTGCGCTCTTATTACGAGAGTTTCTCATGAAATACATCTCTTTTATTTTAGTACATAAACTACTTTATAAAAAAATTTATTATCAAAATATTTTGATGCCATTAATCTATGTTAAGCCAGCCACCTGAACATAAATAATTTCTTTTTTTCATTCTTAAACATAAAACATTGCAACTTACTATCAATTAATTTTATCAATGTTTGTACCTTTCCTTTTTCCAATAACAGATGAGACGATAATTTTAAATCATTTTTTGCATTTGTTAGCAGTGTCCTCATCCTTCTCAAGTTATGTATCTTTAAATGATACCGTTCAACATTTACTTGATCATTCGATTGCTAAATCAACATTGAAAGTTTGTCGCACTGGTTTCGATTTATTCAAAAACTTTTATATACTCCAGAAATCCACATGAAATACTTCTCCATTTTATTGCTTACTGCTGTCATCATAAAAAACTTCGTTTTCCAACAATTAACAATTACGTGTGCGGTATTAGACGTTTCTTTATCAAAGCTAATCTAATCGACCCATGCAAAGATCAATTTGGAAATTTCTGTCCACGTGTACAATTAATGTATCAAAGCTCTAAAGAAAATGAATACACCATCTATGAAGAAGAAACGCCCGATTATGTTTGATATATTGAGAGTTATTTGTTTATGTTTAAGAAAAAATTTATTTACTCTGGGACTTACTACTCGAAACTGTTTGTATCACTGCTTTTTTCGGTTTCATGGGTTTAGGTGAAATTTGTAAAACAGATGTTGAATCATCCATTTTAATCATGAATATTTCTTTTGATAGGTCGAAAGCAACTTTGATAATACGTAAATCTAAAACCGAGCCTTTAGGTTGGGGTTCAGAGAAACTCTGATTTTCTGTCGATTCTGAATTTTGTCCTTATACAGCGCTGAAAAGTTTTTTTCATGTCCGTCAACTTTCACGCGCAAAATCGGCAGATCCGCTTTTTCCAATGCTAGATGAAAGCCCTCTCGAGCGAACTAAATTCATTTCTAAATTAAGACTTATTCTATCTTTGGTTGGTTTCGGCTCTGATTGTGCCACCTTCACTGGATATAGTTTTCGTATAGGAGCGGCTACATCGGCCGCGTTATGTGGCGTGCCATATCATGTGATTCAAAAACTAGGAGACTGGGCTGGAGATTTTTACAGACTTCATATTCATTCTAATTGTGCTATTATTTATTCCGCTCAGTCTTCGTTAACCCATACATCAAAACATCCTGGGCATCTTCGGCAAGCGTGCCCAGGACGTCGAAAACGGTGTAATTAATTGCCAATTAAATGCCATTTAATACGCTGTTAATAAGCATTTAAATGGCATTTTTATGACATTTGACCCCGTTTCTAGGCCATTTTTTGCCATTATAACTGGGAACGTTTAAATGCATTTATTTCGCATTTTTTTAAATGTCATAAAACGGTCAAATAACAGGCATTTAACTGCTGTCAGTAACTCTACTAGTCACATTTTTTTGCCATTTAAATATCAATTGTTAGACCGCTAGAAAATGACAAAAAAATATCTTCTGAACCTGAGATACTATCACTTGCATCGAGTCAGGAACCACAGACTACTTCTTCGAGGCAAGTTTCTATGACTCGTATAATTGAAGAAGAGAAACACTTTAAATTATTTTAGGAAAATCAGAGTCAGTTATACTATTCATAACGGCAGAATAAAACGGTGAATGCTTTGGTGACCATAAACTGGCTGTTAAATGCCATTTTATGACCAGTTTTTTGCCACTTTGAAAGGGAGAAAAAACGAACATTTAACGGCCACATTTATTTGGCATTAGTTAACGCAGTCTAATAAATGGGAGAAAATGCCATTTAATGGTGTCCGTAAAATGATAATTTTTCAGACATTGCCTATAATCTGGCATTATTTTCACCGTTATTTCAAAGTCAAAAAATTGTCATTATAATGGCTGTTAAATGACAATTTTCATTCGATTTTTACACAATTAACAGGCTATTTTTTGGCATACAGTTAACAGGCTGTTAATGGACAATTAAATGACAAGCCATTTATGCTAGAGAACCCTCCCGGATAGACAAATTATGAAAGAGAAAGAGCCATTTATGCTGGAGAGTTAAATGGCTATGCCATTTATGCTAGAAAGACAGCCATTTATGCTAGGAAAAAAGGCATTTGTGCTAGAAATTAGCCATTTATGCTAGAGAACCTTTCCGGATAGGCAACGGTATAGCCATTTATTCGGAAAAAAGTGTGGGTAAGCCATTTATTCTAGAAACGGCGCAATTTATTATTTTCTTAATAAATTGTAAGCCCTCATAGTAACAAATCACTGCAATATGTAATGAATTTTTAGTCCTAATTTTTTTCCCGATGAAGATGGCAGCTCAAAAGCTCAGGTTTTTCTATGGACTATAAATGCTTTCCCGTTTTTGCGATCAAATAAGCTGGATACTTACATAGCTAATATCCTCTTGAGCTATATTTATGTAAACTGCAAGTCTATATTTCTAAGAAATATTCTCAAAGGATAACAACTTTTTATGTGTTGACGTTAATTCAACCTTTTTTGCTTGGCAAAGATTCTTAATCGATTTTTAATGAGCCCTTGAAGATAATATAATCGATCTCTGGGATTACAATATGGCCAAATACTGGTCAAAAACACGTCATAAGTCTCATTCAGACCTATATAACTTAAGCCATGGGAGACATAAAGGAAAAATCAGCCCAGCTGGTCAAGAACAGAGATACAAACACCCAACAAACCAGACCAAACTATCAACTTTCCAAGACTCCTATAAAATGGCTGCTCTCTGACAGTTCGAAACATTGAGATTAAAAGAAATTCTTTACCATTCGAATATTTCAGATGTTTTCAACCAGAGCTGGACAAGTCGGAGGTTTTGCAAGTCACAAGTCGCGTCATCCCGAGAAATTGTTTCTCTCAAGTCAAGTCTGGTTAAAAAATAGGCAGAACATAAAAGTTAAAAAGTCAATCACACCCAAAAAATTTTTCGACCAAGTCGACTTTGACTGAAGGTATTTTTGACTTGACTTGCCCAGCTCTCTGTTCAACGATGAATAAATTTTTTCCTGATGAAGATGGCGCCTCAAAACTAAATTTATATTACTTGTTGAATATAATACTTAGTAGACACTGACGGACAGATATGTGCTACAGTGCTTTGTTTTCTACATCGGATTTCACCTCGAAAATCTCATGTTTCAGCATAAAAAACTCTTTGTATCAAATGTTATCTAAAGTTTAATTTTTAGTTTTGACTGGACAAACTACAGTACTATTTTCAATCCAGAAATAGTCAAAGAAATAACACAGTACAGCTAGTGGTTCACATTTTATGTAACGTAATCCAAGCTTGTAGCGTAGTTTGACAAACTGCGATTGTATATATTGTCTACTAGATCTCTATTCTCTGTCTATATGTTTTTTTAGTATACGGATGATCACAACCACATCACAAACGAAAAGAAAAATGAAAGAATATACCGGCAGCAGTATCAATCAGCTATATATCAAAATGTCATCAATTTATGTTAACCCAGCTACCTAAAAACAGAAACAATTTCTCTTTTTCATTTTTCATTTAATTAATGACTGTCTAACAACACTTAATTGTTTGTCTGCTGAACGTTTGTTCATGATGATGATCAAAGTATGGATGATGCGAGAGGACGTGTCAACAATGTTGTAAACACTTGTTTTCACAAGTTTCCCTTCTACTTTACTTTTTCCTTGTCCACGAACCTCTCTCAGGCTCAACGTCTGGTGTGTTAAAACACTACATTATTTTGGACACACTGCTCACAACAATATAAAATATAAAATACGCAAAATACATTTTTTCGCAATTTTTCATGCGACTCTTGAGAGAAAATTCTTACACATTAAAAATCCAAACTGAAAGCCTAAGTTTCGAGAAAATATGAAAATTTTGCTTATTTCTTAGAATTTCATATATTGTTGCCTCTTTTTAAAAACCAATATTTTGAAAGTTTTTCACCCAAAAGTGACTTCAGAAAACCTAAAACAGACTTTTTTCTATCTAATTCGATGAGGTCTATCCAACTATAGCAGAGAAAAAGGAGAAAAATTCAGCTCCGTTTTAGCCAGAATTTTTAGATTCAGATTGAAAATATACGAATTCATCAAAATTTCTCCATAGATCAGACGTATCATATCACCGACAAAAAATTAAAGTTCATTTAGAGTTAAAGAAAAGTGCTTTTTCGTATTCAGCACACTTGATAACCTGGAGAATTTTCTATTTTTAGCAAATGGTACCGCTAAAAAGTTAAGAAAAATTTTCAAAATTGTATAATTTTACCATGGGAATTTTTCGGCGTCAATTTGTCTGAAAATTTTTCTTAACTTTTTGGCAGTACCCCTTGCTAAAAATAGAAAATTTTCCGGGTTATCAAGTGTACTGAATACGAAAAAGCACTTTTCTTTAAGTCTAAACAAACTTTAATTTTTTTTTATCGGTGATATGGATTTCTACAACTGCTTGTTTTCTCGAGAGAACAAGAAAAATCCTATCATCACATCCATGATAACCTGCTTAACCATTCTTGTCACTCTGCAGTATTATTGTAATAAAAATTGTAATTTTAGCAAAGATCTTGCTCTAATGAAAGCACTTATACAGTTAGTGCCTCATGCTCAAACTGTTGTACTTGAATACTAGCAAATGTAGAGAATTTGAGGAATTCTGAAATAAATGAAAATAAATGAGCCCTTCAGTAAAAAGACAAGAAAAATGTTCTAGTCGAAACAGTAACACCGCCATTTAACATGGACTACCCGATATTTTATATCATTAAAAAGGATCTCAGTATACCAACAAAAAGCCATTTATTCACTAACAAGCTACATTGCATAAGATTATTGGAGCGAGGGAAATCTGCTGATGTCTGGTCAGCTTTGTTCCCGTTCAGTATGCCAGTCCGATCAGCGGGAAAAGTAAACAAATATACCAATATATTTGCAGCAAATCAAAGCCTGGAGACATAATAATTTAAAATTTAATAAAATACTTTGCTTTTACGGACATAGAAATCTGGTGCTGTACGATGATCTTCAAAAGATGGTTGACATAAAAATATTTTGTTTTAATAAGTTGATTAAACAAAAAAGTTAACAACTCCGAAGAGAACTACGTTTTGAGGTAGAGTAAAAGCTGCAGATCATCTAGTACAAACTCTCAAAAATGAAAATGAATTGAAACGCTCAACGAATGAAACGCCTCAACGATTTATAAAGGTATGTAAATGCTTCAACTTTTGTAAGTCAGTTTTCTATACTTAGAATTTATGTTATTTCATATGTACGACCAAATCCCCCTGATGAGACCTCTGGCCAAGGCCGAAACTGTTTACTAAGATAGAGGTAATGTAAAATCTCTCATAAGTTAGCTTGACTTGTCCCACAAATATTTTACTGTCAGCTTGTAAAGCAAACAATTCCCTGCCAAATGATTTATTTGTCACTCTTTTATGGGCTGTGTGTTCAAACATGAGTTACAATGAGTACCATCAGAATCTTTTTCGAACATTTTTTGTTGAAATGATTATTTTCTACACAAGAAGCATAAATGTAATTTGAAACAAGTATCGATGATGTGAGAAGACGTGTCAGTAATGTTGTAAACATTTGTTTTCACAAGTTTCCCTTCTACTTTACTTTTTCCTTGTCCACGAACCTCTCTCAGATTCAACGTTTGTTGTATTAATAATTAACACTGGAAACAAATTTTACAAATATTCAATAAATCTTTAACCGATTAAGATCATACCAGTTGAATTCATTGATGGTTTGTCATTTTTGAACACAAAATATTTGAGTATCTCCATTTTAACTAGATGTATCACACTGGAATTTTTGTTCACCATTTTTAATGAGAATATATATTATCATCATTATTATTTATATATATACATGCAAGAAAAAAAATTCAGTCGAAGCTTTACTATACATATGATCGAAATCAACTAGAATCTTCTAATAAAAAATAGAAATAAAACGTAGTAATACAACTATCAAATAACCATCATCTAAAGACCTTGGAGCAATTTTAAATTACAAATAATAAAGGAACACATTTCATTATCATTCTCTAAAAAATACAAGAAAAATTATATCGATTCAAACACACACACAAACGCTCACACACACATATTGCGTCGAAAGTTGAAGAAAAAAATGCTTATTGCACATTATTAATAGATGATTATTTCTATTTATAGAATATGCTTCTGTTCAACAGGCAAGAAAGTGGGGATAGTAGTAAAGAATTATGAATAAAAGCGGAAGAACCTAATACATAAGCAAATAGAGTCATTCAAACTACTCTTCTTTTATCTTTCTAACAGGCGACACTAGATTTTACTTCTACTTCACGTACGACGCAATCGATGTACTTTTAAATTTTGTTTTTTTGGGTAGTAAAAATGAGATTTAGATGCGATTCGTTATAAATAATTCAACGGAGATATGCACATAGTCAGAACATATGTTGCATGTTGTGTTTTACATAGTAATGTGTAAAAAATGTACAAATGATATTATCATGGTTTATCTTTTGTTGTTGTTGTTCGTTGTTTATCTGTTACGGGTGTTGAACTCGTCGGTGTTGTATTCGTCTTCTTCTCTGTTGATGTTGATGTATTTCCATTTGTTGTTTTATCTTGTAATGGTGTTCTTAATTTTTTCACATCTGATGTTGTTAAGGCTGTTGTCATATTGGTTGGTGATAAAAATACTTTCGATTTTGTTCCGTTATTATTTTTTTGATTTTCAGCGTTGCTTGTTGTTGTTGTTGTTGTTTCATCGATTGATTTTGAAAATCCTGCCTGTCTTGTATTAACATTTGTTTGTGTAGGTGAACGAATAGTTGATTTTGATGGATTATTTGCATCCGTAGTAGACAAATCAAAAGTATTGGCCATAGCCGATGTTTTATTTTCTCGATGTCGTTTTTCATTCACTTTATCGATAATGCGTTTAATATTCCATCCGTTTATATTTCGATCTAATGATCCACTTAACAATAGTGAATAATCTGCTTGTATAGTGAGTGCTGTACACTCTACTGCTCGTAAATGTTGTCTACGTTGTGCGTATAATTTTTCACCTTGAGTTGAATAAAGTCGAATATCTCGATTATCTAACGGTACAGCAATAATATCTTGAGCATAAGACAAACGATTACATGGAGAATTACAATCAATCGATACAAGTGCTGAGCGAATATTTCGTTGATCCCATATGTGAACAAATTCGTCATCGGATGATGATACAACACGTTCATTTCCAATAAACAGAGCACAATTAACGGTTTTAATGTGACCATGAAATATTTGAACACTATGAACAGGTTGCCGACAATCCCATAAACGAAATGTGGCATCACCTAAACACACAAAATAAACATGACAGATTATGAGACACTGCAAAGATTCTTAATTGACATTTAATAAGCCCTTCAGGATAATATAATCGATTTCTGGGATTATGATATGGCCAAATACTGGTCAAAAAAATGTCATAGACCTATCTAACATAAGCCATGGGAGACATAAAGGAAAAATCAGCCCAGACGGTCAAGAAAAGAGATACAGACACCCGACAAACCAGACCAAACTGCCAACTTTCCAAGACTCCTATAAAACGGCTGCTCTCTGGCAGTTCGAAACACTGAGATTAAAAGAAATTCTTTGACATTCGAATATCTCGGATGTTTTCTTACCAGAGCTGGACCAGCCAGAGATTTTGCAAGTCCCAAGTCATCTCTCGAAATTTTTTACTCCGGATCAAGTGAAGTCTGGTTAAAAAATAGAATGTAAAATTTGCTAGCGCCTTTTGGGTGAGAGACAGTTTTTATAGTTTCAGAAACTCTGTTTCATGGTAAAAAAATGCCTAATTTAAACGAAAATCTTGCACTAGAAATGCCTTGACTTTAAAATGTTTTCAAGTCCAGTCACGGTCACGAAAAAAGATCCCTGAACTCAAGTCACACCCAAAAAATTTTATCCGAGTCAAGTCTGACTTGACTTAGGCTTGAGGCATTTTTGCCTTGACTTGCCCAGCTCTCTTTTCAACGATGAACACATTTTTTTTTGGCGTCCGTTAGTCAAGTCCGTTTCCTGTACGATATTAGTTTTCTGATATAACACTTCTTCCTTGTGCTACATAGAATAACGGACAATGGGTTTTACTCTTCTACTGAGTAGTGTTCGCTCTTTTTCATATAACAAACAACTACCACATGAAAAAATATTTCAATATAGCAACTGTTTCACACTCGAACTACTATGGCAAAGGAACAATGACATATAAATTGAATACAAAAATAGAGAAAAAATCGAATCTAATAAAGTAGAAACAAACGATATTACATTACTCATCATCAGTAAATAAAGGAGAAACGTGAAAGAATTAAAAAAGCACGACTAAATAGTTCGGCAAATGTCAACGAAGTATGAAAACGATTTCTAATAATAACATAAGAAGTGTAAACAACTAGTGAAGCAGAAGTTATGTCGAAAACAATAGAATTAGATATGCACTAGTATCGGTATTCATACTGAAATACCGATACCGATAATACTGACTTTTTTCATTTAAAATGAGATAGCGTCCTTTTTTTTTCATAGATTTTACCGTCCTGAACTGACAGAACGCAAAAAACACTCCGCTATGTATTCTGAACATGTACCGATAGAAAATAAAGAAAAACTTTAGCTTTTGAAAGCAAACAAAGCTATTGTTTTATGTCTCTGATTCTTTCCGGGTGTCCAGGACGCTAAACTATCTCATTTCAAATGAAAAAAGCTCAAAACATCTAAATCGAAAAAAGTCAGTATTTTCGATAACTATATACCGATACCGTTGCATATTTAAATAGAATCGATAACTGAAGATCTCAGAATAAAAGTGAGAAAATCTGCGATATTATGTACGATTGATTAATATAGAATAAGATATAATGATTTGACTCAGTCTTAATAACTTGAGAACCGAGTCTAAAATAACCGTTGATGTCAAAAAGAATTTATAGTCATGTTATAGTAGCCTTTGATGATGCGATACTTCTTTAGATGATAAATATAAACTGTTACTGGGAACGAGAATGCATGCCATATCTTAATTCAGTTAATAATAACAAATAGCAAATACTACAAACGCATAAAAAATGATTGAATGCCGTGTTACTTTAACAACTAAATTAGATTCAATTCTAATGAATTTATCTGAATATTCATCACATCTTCAAAATTGAAGTCACATAAATTTTACTAATTACTATGGAATTTTTCTTTAATTATAACTTTTACTATATTTTCCGTTTTAATACTAGCTGCATCACATGAACATACTTATTGGATCAAAGAGATCAATCAAATGTGTTTAAGAGGATGTTAGCTTACGTAGATTCTCTCTTTGTTTGTTTTTTCCGAAATTTGAGGATAGTTATGATCCTTCCCTGACTCAGGTATAAATATATGACACAGTCAGCAATCCTATATGGGAAAAAAACCTTTCAGTTGCATATATAAACTATATTTCCCACACTAATGAAAGAACATGAGATTTTGGCATTGTATTTACAACAATGTATTAACGTACGTGAAGAAGTAATAACAAATGGTTTTGATTGATGACAACAAACATGTGTTAATTCCCCATCATGACCGTATAATGTACGAATTGGTGTGCCAGTATCGGCCTACAATACACACGAAAAAAACAAAATGAATATTAACTTGAAAAATATTTTACAAACTACTTTTATACCTGCCAAAGAATGGCTGATCTATCCCAACTAGCTGAAACAATTTGATCTTGTTGTAACCAATCGGCACACGATATAACATCATCACATTTCAATGTTAACAATGGACTTCGAATTTTATGAATATATGAGAATGATGAAGATGGTGGAGGTTGTAATTCATCTTGAAGTTCATATGAATCATCTAATCCTGTTTGTTCATCTTGACCACTATAAAATTGTTGTCCCAATGTCCATATGTGTAATTCTTGATCACCTGAACATGTCAATATCAGACTTCGACTAATATCTGAATGAAATCGACAGGAATTTACTGAACCAGTATGACCAGTATATTGAATCAGTGGACGACCTAAACCATTAAATTTTGAACAGATAAGATATTTTAATATAAAAATAGTCCACTCATACCTGTCTTTCTCGCCCAAATGATAGCTGTTGAGTCGGCTGATGCTGAGCAATAAAACTGTTGTTGTGCATGAGGTGATAGTTGTACATCCCAAATAACATCTTTATGTTCATTCGATGACGAATATAAAAGATCTTGTAAATGACTCACATTTGTTGTTTGATTACGAATAGTATTTACAATCGATTTTGATATTGCACGATTACGTATCATTGGTAAAAAGTTTGATGCACGCAAACCACTACTTACAGATTTTTTAGATGCATTAATGAGATGATCATCGACAGAGATCGTAGGTGCATGTGGACTAATATAAAAGATTAAAAGAAAAAAAGAATTGATATTTCAATTGTAGAATATTTATACGTTTATACCTGACAATATCTTTTTGATGATTATTATTATTGAAATTCGATGCTGATGGCGTTGTAGTGGATGTATATCGATCTAACTCTTTTCGTAAATGTACATTTTCAATTAAAACATTTTCAAATTCTTTTTCAATCTGAGTTAATAAATGACGTAAACGATATTTGCTTGTATCCGGTAATGATGAGATAGAATGAGGTTGAATAATTGATGAATCATCAAAACTTGGATACATTTCAAGCTCACCCGACATTGTGATTAAAATATTACGTCATCAATAAATTCTAAATGAGATGATTTTTTTTTGTGAGTTAAATAATCATGAAAAAATTATATGGTAAAATAACTTCAGACTCAATTTGAACTTTCCAAGAATAATGTATAGTACTGTGGGATCATATAGTAGAGAAAAATCTCGGTTTTTGGATGAGTCATATTGTACGGAGAGACATATATATATATATCAGTATGAAAGGTTGAAGAATAATAATCATGTCTACACCACTTGTATGTAGTATTTTTAGTGTAAATTTTCTATCATTCAGTCAGATCAGGTATGCCTTCAAGAATATCGTCAATCACAGCTCTCTATCCGTTATCTATTTAACATATTATTCAACAAAACAAAAAATATTCTACTCTCTTTTATTTTTGAAATGAAGTAGAAAAGTACTGATAATTAATTTTTCAGATACAAAAAAGAATTAAGATCATGTACTTGTCTCTCTCTCTCTCTCTTTGTATACTACTATTTTAGCGTTAAAAATTAAATTTAAATAAATTGTAAAAAAGACTTCTTTTTTTTATAATGAGTTATGACATGAACAAACAAACGAAGAAATATAATAATAATTGACATTAATGATAATAATAAATCAATTTTTCTCTTACTGTAACTAGACAGGTTATATATATCATCATGAAAAATATAACAGGAAAAAAAGAGTAAAATGATGACAATTTTTCTCTTATTCTCATAAAATATTTGTTAATAACATGTTGTTAACATGCAAACACTGGGTTATCCTCATCTATTAAGAGATAATTATTCTATGAATCGTAAAATCATCTGACGTACGATATAAATATCTTCATGTCGATGAGAGAAGTCACATTGATATTTCTTTTATCTTTATCCTATGATATTAAGAAATCTTTTAATGCAGAATAAATTGCAATGAGAAGCAAGAACGAATTTCATGTTTATTTTTTAGTAGGATCTTTTTTTCCGCTTTTTCTCAAAAAAAAACTTATCTACGCATAAGATGATTGTTCCTATTTTTCCCAAAAATTCTCGTCCAGATAGATCCTGGAAACGTTGAATTGGTTTTAAAAAATGGAATGTAATACATGCAGCTAGAGATTGCCAGAACTGACTGTTGACATATTTGTATGAGTTATCTTTGACAAATATGAGAAGTCAAATATATCAGAAACTCTCTCGATTAATTTTTAGAGAAAACGTTTGTCTCTTGATTGAAAGAAAAATTTCAAAAATGGAACTCTAACTTACTCTAGATATATATGTGTTAGTTTTAATTTAAAACTCAACCGCAGTACTCAAACATCTAATTCGATGAAGATCTGTGAGAAATACGAAATGGTGTAGAGGAAAAAACACAAAATATTTTGTATATAAATGTTCCAGCACATGTTATACAGCATTGAATTTTTCTTGATTTTTTACTAAATATATCTCACTTTTTTATTTATGTCTCTCATACATCGCTTCCAGAAAAGTCCTAAACACGTGTTTATGAAGACAACAAAAAAGAAAGAAAATGAGTGCAATAGAAAGAGAAGAATTCGAACTATTAAATTAAGTACATTTCTTAAAATCGATATTTTTTTTACGAAAATTGACACTTCTGTCTCACAGAGAAAAGTCTTAAACAAATCGAAACATTATATACTAAAAAAGGAAAAGATCGTAAAGGTAACTGAGCGTGTCATAGGACAAAATGTAATACTCTTAACATATTTGTTCTTTTACTTTGTAAACCCATCAACATAAAAATATCATTTGTTGAGTACCAGTTGGCTTACCTTTAAGCAAATTCAAAAATTTTTCATTTAAATCATAAATTATTTATTAAATACTTTCAAAATTATTCGTTTTATAGTCGTAAAACTATTTTTTTGAAATTCAATTAATTCTCATGTTAATTAATTTCATTTTGTTGATTTTATGAATAAAATATCATCTTTACTATGTTAGACTAATCTGTTTTATGTGTTAAGAATAGAGTAGATATGACGACTAAATCTCATTCACGGATTATATTAATTCATCTAGCGTATAGTACGTACGTGTAGAATCTTAAATATACAAAGATTAGAACACAATATAATAATACGAGAAGTGAATAGTTTACTAATATAAATATTGAATGTCTAGAGTTACATTGTTTTAATTATACCATCGTTTAAAATTTTTTGCTGTTATTTTAAATACAATTATGTCGTTGCTAACTGCTGAAAACTGGTATTATACACGTGGATAGACTATTAGATATCGAATAATGTAAAAATGATCCAAATATTTAATTTATCGTCCATTATTTAATTGAAAAATATGGAAAATAAAAGAAACAATTTGTTTTCTTTCTATAAAGAAGTCAAAATTTGAGTTACTATGGATTTTTGATAGACCGTGATAGACAGAAAAAATTCGAAAAGTCATTTGGGCAACTAGAAGAGTGTCTAATTACAAGGAGTATTTCTCAAAATTTCATCAAATTTGTTGAAAACCGATTGTTTTTTTTATTGGAAAAACAGATCTCTGAATTCGTTTAAAAGTTTTGGGGATCAACTCGGTCCTGTAGAGTAAAAATACTTCTGTTTGTCAGCTCTCCATAGTATTTTTTTTTATCATACTACGATCAATTTACGAAAGACTCCTGATCGTTAAAATCAGTCACACCGATCAAACAGACAGTCTGTAGCCTTTCGTACATGGATCACAGTATGATGAAAAAAATATCATAGAGAGCTGACAAACAGAAATGTTTACGCTATAAGACCGAGTTGTTCTCAAAAAACTTTTGATCAAATTCAAAGACTTTATTTTTTATGATTTTAAGTTTCCTAACAATTCAGACAGAATTTTTCATACATATCATTTTTGATTAAGAACATATTTAACTATTGAAATTATCTTTCGGATTTCCTTAGGCTTTTAAGGCTGAGCAAAAAAGAAATAAAAATAGACAATGGTATAAACTTCTAGCTCCTACTTTGTATGTGATTTGGGGTAACTATGAATAATACAGAACGAATAAAAAACCAACTTCCATCGTCTCACCCTCCCCAAAGTAGTATCATATCAAACAGAAAAGTTGACTAGAACATTGAAATCTATCGTCTATGTAAGAATATCCGAAAAACTAAGAATAAGGACATGTAGAACCTTGATTTTTCTATCATTTCTCACATATATGTAGTAGATCTTCAATGTCTCATTAAAAGTGGAGACTATCTTCTTTAGATAAAAAATTCATGTTAACTTTTCGACGGAAAAAAAAGAAGTACATCGACAACAACAAAACGGTAATTACATTTTTATTTGAACTTAATTATCGATAACTATCAAGAGTGAGAGAAATAAATAAAATACTTTTTCCGTCTTTTCCTATTTATCTTTGTAGTTTACCTGTCAATTCTTTTCATCAACGAAATAGAGAGATAAAAAGCTTATCATTTAATTATCATAAAACCATAAAAGTTCAGTTTTTCGATTTTAATACACGCAAAACACTTTTTCCTTGTTATTTCATTTATATTAGATGACAACAATCTAGATACATAATTCTTAAAGAAAAATTCTGTCTCATGTTTTATTTAAAAAAAACAGTCTTTCATAATAAAAAAAAAAAGAAGAAGAAGAAGAAATTAATTATAAGAAACATGAATATGGATATGCTTCGAGCAATGTGACTGATAAAACAATCTATTAATAGAAATGAAAATAAATTGAAAGAAAAACTTTGTTTTGTTTTGTTTTTTATAAAAAAAGAAAACTCAAAGTCAACTAAAATACACTTAAATGAGAATTTATTTTGCACACATATTATATTTTTTATGAAACAAAAAAAAAATCGATTATATCAACTAAAGTTTTAAATTTTTTTTTATCTATTAAAGCTAAAAATATTATGTTCTTAAAAATAATCTGTCATACTTCATTAACTTAAAGATTATCGTGTCTTTCTGGGTATGTTGAAATTATTTATTTCAACTATATTTTCTTTTCAACACATCACTACATAAAGAACATGTTCTCGTCATTATCTGGATCTTCTCTTCTTTCTCTCTCTTTCTGCCTATCTTCTAATGCGATCACTTACTCTTTGTAAATGAGAAGAATTTGCTTGCATGTTTTAATTCACAACAAAAAAAAGAAACCAGGTGAGATTTCTCTTTTTTTCTCATCTCACAAACATATATACATAAAATGTTCATTTGATGTGAAAAGAAAAGACGAGAGAGAGAAGAAGAAAAGATAAAGTCCATATGTAGTTTGTTGCATAGATATAACGTGACAAGGACAGAGACTTCAAGATTTTTCTTTCATTTTATACAAAAGATCTAAAAACGATATACAAAAAGCAATCATCTTAGTAAAAACGCGAAAGAATTCACTTCAACAATATATTACAATGATATTATAAAAAAAATAGAACTCTTTTCGATTAATAAAAGTAATTTTTGTACAATTCTAACGGATATTCAATTAAAGAATGTTTCTTAGCTAGGGAAATAACTATTCTATAACAGAAATTCGAAAAATTTATACTTTACTGATACAAATAAAGAGATTATTTTTTTTGATCGAAACATATACCGTTCTATTCTATCTGCCATTTCTAGTTCTATCCAGTTGGTAATGATAAAAATTCTTTTTTAATGACCAAGTCACTCCATATCCATTTTATAGGCTGAAAATACTCTCGTATTTGATACTTTTGCAAACAAGTCAAATTAATCAAAAGTAATAAAATTACACATAGTTCACGAGTTAACATTATGTTTCTAATCAGTTCACACCTCATAATGATGGAAGAGAGAACTACCAATAATAAAAAAAAAAAAGAAAAGAACGGAAACTCTTGGAACAATTAACAAAAAAAAGGCTAACTAAAGCGAAAAAAATTTCAAAGAAAAACAAAACAATCTCGAGAAAAACTATTAACTAGTAGTTTAGCACCTTTTTTTCTCTTTTTATTTCTTATTTTCCTAGAGGAAATCCACCTTTGTCTCGTATATCTTTTACTGTCAAAAGAAAAAAAGTACTTACATCAACATGTATGACACAACTACTTGACATTTTATATATAATCAAATAGAATAATGGGAAAATAGTGAGTGTAACCTTGATTACAATTTTCAATCTAAAAAAAATTCTAATGGCTAGCAGATAAAAAATAACGTGATAACATATCAGACGACGATAAAATGTTACAAAATCAACATCATTATCGAAAATTAATTGGTGATAAAATATATCAAATTAATTTCAATGAAAATCTCTTGTTATTTCTAGACCAACTCTACATAGTCAGCACTACAATACCGGAAACTTTATTTTCCTAATTAAAGAGGATGAAGATTGTAAATGTAACAAACGTGACTATGTACATGTCAAATACTTTTATTTCGCTTTTGTTGAATGATAATGATGATGATGATTTATTGCAAAACGTGATCGGACCTATTACCTGCTTTCACGACAAAGTAAAGTGAAAACAAAGTTAGAAAGAGTTACAATATGTTTAAAGAATACAAGAGAGGGAGAAAAAAGATAAAATAAAATAAATAAAAAACACACCGGCTTTTTGACATTGGATATAAGGTAGATAAACAAACAAACAAGAATGTTACAGGTTTAAAAGTCTATTTACAACTGTTTTAATCGGATTCAAACGTAGATGCAAAACGTTTGTTTCATATTTTTTTATCATGACAGAAATAGTTTAATCATTAAGCAAGAAGAGATTTCATGGAGGGCACGAATAGAGAATCAGGATGGAAGACGAAAGAAATTTTTAATCCAGAGTTTTGTACACGTTACAGTTGAACCCAGCTATATTCGGAGACACAGTGTAGGGCAGAAGAAGCATAGATTAAAAGAGAAGGAACAAACGTCTTGTAAATAAAAACAGCAGTATGAGACGCCAATGACTGTCACACACCGAACTAAGAGCACTTAGACGTTTACGTGCACGGAGACACACATCCTTAACATAAGATATGAAAGAGATTAATCTAGTGTAAAATCCAGGTATTTAAAAATATACACTTAATGTAATAAACTTCTATTAATAAATAAAGATACAATTGACTTTCTATCATGCGGACATTTAATGAAAAACGTTGTAACAATTTTTGAGTAACTTATTTGTAAACGCCACTTTTTACTAAAAACAGAAAGTTTGTTACAGAAAACTTGTAAGAACTGTTCACCTTCTTTAACATGGAAACACGAACATATCGCGACGATATTATCAGCGTACATGGAAATATTTACATTAATAGATGAACAGAAAGATGGAAGATCATATAAAAAGAAACAGAGAAAGAATAATTCCTTGGGGTACACCGACTGAGGCAGTCATATAGAAGAGATTTTGCTTTTGAGAGTTGAACAAAAAATTTTCGATTTTTGAAATAAGACCTTAAAATGTTCCCTAGATAAGGGGGGGGACGGGGGACAATTGTTTTGTTTTAGCCTAAAAATAAGAGCGTTACACCAAAGTTTGTCAAAAGCCTTTTCAAAATCGGTAAACAGTCCCACTATTCTTTTACTTTTATTGAAAGATGTTTGAATTTCTTGAATTAAACTTAGCATTTGATATACTGTACATTGATCCCTTCTGAAACCACTCTGTTCTGTAGGAATTAGGTTGTTAGTATCCATCCATGCAATTAGTCTAAGAGCAATTAACCGTTCAAATACTTTAGATAGATTACTAAGAAGACAGACTTACAGGTCTATAACTGTTCAGATCAGTTTTTAACTTATCTTTTTTATGTAACATGCGGATTTCTTGCACTTTACATGAGTCAGGAAAGGTACTTGAGAGTCAGAGGTAATTGAACAGAAAACATAACACAAGCAAAAACGACAATAGAAGGAATGTTATCGTTCTCTGAAGAGAGTTTTGGCTTAACATTTTTAAGAACAGTAGAAATTTCAACTAAAGTGAAAGACGCATCGAATTCACAAAAAGGTGGAAGTAGATGGAAAGAGATCGTTATTATTAACATATTATTCAACGCTATCATAGAAAGAATTATCGAAATCTGCCGCTGGAAGAAAGGATTCCTGAAGTGTCGAAGTGAGAAGGTTGTCCTTTTCTAGATCGTTCATAATTTTTTGATTATTAGTAGGTTTTAGCTGTTTGATTTTTGCTTTTGCTGAATGGACTCGAGATATGATTTTGTTTTTATTCACAGTCTGATGTACTAAAAGAATACTAAACACATCCTTGTTTGACTAAAACTCGATGCATTAAATTTTAAATAGGTAGGAAAAAAAAGCGCTTATAACGTTATTTTTTCACTAATTTGCGGAGAATTGCATGAGGATTTGTGAAAGACAATAAAACTTCTGTTTAATGTTTAAAAATTAGTTGATTTGCTAGTGTCAAACAGTCATTTCTACCTAAAAACTGTACCGATGAACACAAAAATACAAAACACATAGTTTTGTTTTACAGAAGAGCCATTTCACCCAAAGATCAACTTTTGCGTGATCCCGGCACATTTCATAAAACTTATAGTTCTTCAGTCATGTAATGGAGAAAACATCGTATTTATAGCTGAACTATTTTTCTTTCAAATTAAACTCAAGCAAAGGTCATATGATGGCTTGATTTGGAGATGGAATGTGTCAAAATAAAAATAATTTATTTCTAAAACATTGTATGTATTAAGTGAGCTCTTGACTATACTTTTCTTGAGTTTAATTTTAAAAAATATATATTTCAGTTATATAACCACGATATTCTCTAACTCAGTGTTTTTAATGATTAGTGGGACAAGTGAGAACAAAATGGATTTCCACTTTGAATAATGAATTTTCATTCTGCTTTCCACGCTGAGAAAGGAATATTCCACTTTGCTTTTGAGAATTTTCACTTTATCTTTTTTTCATATTTTCTGCCTCAGAAAACTAACCCATCAATCTCTGTTTGTTGAACACATGTGAGCGAGAGAACCAGTATTATTTCTGTTTAATTCTCTAATTTTCATCACAATATGACATGGCTGGTATCTGAAGATTAACATCCACAGAATATTAGCAAAAAGGATTTGTGACTTCTATCTAAACGTATAAAAGATTTGCAGAGCTCAGACGTGTTCAACTTACAGCTATTCGTTTAGTTGCATTTTGTTTTAGATGAGTCATCTAAAATGTTTGTTGTTAAATTTGTAATTGAATCAGGGTAGAGAAGTTAATTTCAATCTATTTAACTGAAAGTGATAAAACAAAACTCCTGTGGTGATAAAAAAAATCTCTTTTAGCCGCTATTAGACAAAAATTTGAACTGTTCCCATTTTGTCCACTTTACATTTCATATCAGAGTGGAAAATTCCACTTTGACGCTAACAGCAAAGTAGAAAGTTCCACTATGAAAAAACACTGCTCCAACTCTGTACGTTACATGAATGAAGAACTATGAGTTTTAGAAAACGTGTTAGAATCACGTAAAACTTGACGTTATAAATGAGGTAACCACTATCGAGTATTCTTCATGTTCTTATTAGAGTTCAAAGTAGAGCTTGCCTCTTCATTTCTTTTTGTTTAGTTGGTCACAAATAATTGACTAATGACAAACTGATGCCACTTATTTATCATTTTCTTCTTGAGATAGTATTCACCAGCACTGTCCACTGTTCTTTCACAACAATCGCTCATTTGAACTTTTCTTCTTTATGAAATCTATCCTTGGATCAAGATATGGACAATTCAACAATATGAACACATCTTTTCCATTTCATCAACCAAAAAAGAAAATAATTGGCATATTCATTCCATCTCTTATTCCGCCTCAAGAACATCGTCTATCGTCTGCTGGTTTTCCACTCTCTAGACTATGGTATTATTTGTATTTTGCTGATGAATGAGAATCTCCTCATGATGGTTATATAGTCGTAGCTTCTATTATAACGCGAGCCTATATGAAACAAAGACCTAAGTTCATATTTTTGCTCATTTGCTCTTTTGATGTATTCAATAGAATTTCACCACAGAACCTCTTCTAATCTGATCGAAATTTAAATATTACATAAGTGTGCTACTTTTGTTTACTTGATAAGTAACTGATACTGTGCCCACAATGGATCCCTCATTTTTCATACGATTCTTCTCTTTTGACGTAAAACTATTTCGCTTTTGTTAATATAAAGACTTCTGCTTCTCCTCCTCTATAATTGTCTTGAGATGTGATTATTCATATATGGTTGCCTGTTATTGTCAGTTTATTTTTGTTGATGACATTAACGCTTTTGTCTATCGTTTTTTCGCTATCTATTCAACACCCTTTTCCGGAGTTTTAGAACAAAGCCACACTTAATGATTTTTGAACATAATTAGACTATTGTACTTACTTTGTTTTTGACGTTTTAAACTGTTTTTTGCGTGTCTAAGTTTAAAGTGGCGACGTCTTTTTAAATTAAAGATAATTTAAATTTAAATAAATAAACTTTAAATAAGAAAATAGTGTGTACATTGGAATAAAATATCAACGTGCTTTTTCTGGAATAGAAGCGAAAAATGGTTTTATATATATATTTATGTGTAGTCTAAAACGAAAACAGCTTAACTCTGAAGATCGCTTTAGATTTTTTGAACTATTCAAAAATAATTTATAAAATTCCTGTTAACTTTTTCTACAGAAATAAATAAAAAGCTTGCGATGCGCTCAGCGTTTTACTTTGAATTAGGTGAATTCTATTTTGGCTAAATTCTATCTGAAAATATTTCTAGATTACTTTGATCTAATTAACGGTTCACTATCATTGGATTATATTAAAAGCGAACCAAAAAGACACCAGCAATGCCTACACGTCCAAATCTTCCAAAAGAACATATAACATTATTACAAAATTTTGTTCAGTTATGTGATAGAAATCCAGAAATTCTGGATTCTCCAGACTTGGAATTTTTTAGAATATGGTTAATTAAGTATGTCTTATTCTATCACTGATTTTAGTATACAGAATATTTCACTGGAAGATTTTTTAAGATAATGGTGTTAAATTTTTCATTTTTAGACTCGGTGCTAAGATTGAGCAAAAATCATCAACAACGTCTGATGAAACTCATGGTTTCGACAATGCATCATCTCATTCTCATTCACATTCGGGTGGTTGTTGTGGTGATCACGAGGGAAGTGAAGATACAAAAAAACAAAATGCACACGAACAAGAAATGAAAGATGAAACTGATCCAGAAAGTGAATTGGGTATGTAATTGAATCATCTTTCTGACGAATACAGTTAATTGTATGAGCGCGTAAGTTTGGATTAAAACATCAGAAGAGTTTGAATTTTTATCATTGAGAAATAAAAAACAAACCAGTGACAGTTTATTTTTTTCTTTGTTCATAGAATTTGATCGAGAAGGTGTTGTTGATCCGGATAACGATGAACCTCAAGTAATGGGTGACCCAGATGCTGAAGTAAGCTGTTTTTAAAATAGAGTTGTGTTGTTAAAAGTGAATAATTGTTAGAAATGGATCTTATTCCTTCAAATATCTCTTCTACATGTCGTTCAATTTATTTTGAAACGATTATGCATGCAGTTTTTCTTTACAAATCGTTTCAGAAAAATAATTCCTTACTATACCAAACGATAAACAATTTAATTCTCTACACGATTGTATATTCATTTTTAAGAGTCATCTTTGATGTTTGGCACAGTAAGTCTATCAGAAAAAGCTCCAAATTTCTTAACCGCACCGCGCAGTTTTAAAGTGCAAACTGCTCTCTTTTTTTTAATTGCTTGTAATGCGAAATGTACGAAAGTATCTGAAATAATTTTATTACAGTCAAATGATAAAGAATTTCATACTTTACAAAAGCGTTTACTTGAAGGAAATTTATTTCAATTGCTAGTGGCTTTAATACATAAACTTCTAAGTGCACCGAAGTTTCTAGCACTAAAAAGAAAACGTTTTGACTATTTCAGTATATAAAATTCAAAGTTCAAATCATTAGTTTATAGACCAAAAAATGCAGAATTTTGCGCTCTATTAGACTGTGTAACTTACAAATAAATCTGCTACTGTTTTTACCAGAAAAACTAGGGAATACTGGCTGTTGCTAAGACGGTCGAAAAATCGGAGATGACCTTTCTTGAAGATCGCTCTAATTTCATCTAAAAAAATCGTTGTTTGTCATTAAAAAGAAACATCACATTTGTAGAAAATTTCTTGCTGAATTGTTCGGTATTTCTTATTTTGTTGAATAAATGATTTTTAGCGAGGTTTTGCGCAAAAAATCGACTTCTTGAAGGTGCATTTAAGAAGTTTGGAGCTCTTCCTGTTAGACTTACTGAGCCAAACGTCAAAGATGAATATACAATCTTGTAGAGAATTAAACTGTCTATCGTTTGGTATAGTAAGGACTTTTTTTTCTGAAACGATTTGTACAGAAAAACTGCATGCATATCGTTTCAAAATAAATTAAACAACCTGTATACAAGTTATCTACATGCATTATTCTATTCTCATTTTTCATCTGCAGTTTATGTAATATTTATGTTCTCTTACGAAGATGTTGCTACTATTTTTAGTTTTGTATTATTTTTATTTTTTTATTTAGTTAACGGATGCTATGTTGGAACAAGCTGATGCTAAACGAAGTGAAGCACAACAAAAATTAGGTGAAGGTCATTTAGATGAAGCAATTAAATTATTTACAGAGGCAATTCAAAATAATCCACAATCGGCCATACTTTATGCAAAACGTGCACAATGTTATGTCAAATTGCAAAAACCAAATGCAGCTATTCGAGATTGTACACGAGCATTAGAAATTAATGAAAATTCGCAACAAGCATTAAAATGGAGAGGAAAAGCACATCGGTTTGTAGAAGAGTAGAAGGGAAAACTGCTTACATCGTACTCGTCCTCCCTTTTCCTCCTAAATAAAAGTTTCTCCTCCTTTTACGTCCTTTTGGTAAAAAATGGGCAAAGTTGACTGATTTTTTACCGTATATGATCAAAGAGCCTTCTTAAAGGCTTAATCATCATATATTGCTTCTTATCTTTGACACAAACATAGTACCATCTATTCTTGTAGTGATTGTTACAATGTGACTTGGATCCTTATTACACTATAAGTATTATTGTGATCGATAGACACTTCTTATCATTGCATGCCGAGTTATCAGTAGTTCTCTATTTGGTATGTGTATTTTTCCCTTTTCTAGATCTCACTTATCTATTTTCCTATCATTGTGTGTCATGTAAACATGGGCGGGACCGGGACTGAGACTAAACAATTTTTTATCAGGCCTGAAATACCTTGGTGCCGTCCATATTTACTATCGTGTCATCAATAATTCTTTTAATGAATATTTTCTTTTTTCTTTCTCTCTCTTTTCATCGTATATAAATATCTTGCACATTTCAAATTCAGACAATTCTCTAGAACTAAATATTCTCTAAGTATTTTCTTTTCTTCCTCTCAATTTTGTAAAATAAAATTTTTCAAAAGATACCAGAATATCCCGTTGTGTCAAGATATGATCAACTTCCGTTGCGCTTATCTATTATGTTAAACTAGTGTTTTTAGCTTACATTTACATCCTTCAAGATTTTGCGATTTCTAATTAATTTCTCCTTTTTTAAGAAAAACTTCAGTACGAAGCCAGAGGTTATGAAAGATTTTGTTTTGTTTATTTTTTTCTAGTATGTTGGGCAATTGGGAAGCTGCTTATAAAGATTTTTGTAAGGCGCAACTATCCGATTTTGACGATGATGTACAGCAATGGATTAGAGAAGTTGAAGTCAATGTAAGCATTTATTTATCTTTTAGGTGAAACCTTTCTTTGTTAATACGTAAAAGTATTGACTAGGGAAAAGAATAAAATTAGCAAAGATCAAATGAGAGTACAATATAGTTTAGTATATTGTACAGTTTTACGTATTTCTTTTTTCAGGCTAAAAAAGTAACCGAGCATAAGCGTAAATATGAACGTAAACGTGAAGAAAAAGTATTGGAAGCAAAACGTGAACGACTACGAGCTTATGAAAAAGCGAAAAAAGAAGAAGCCGAACGACGTAAACATGATTCATCAGGTGAACAAGAATTTCCAGGCTTTCCAGGTAAATGTACTAATTGATTGTCGATTACATTCGTTCATGATTTTTGCTATTTGTAGGTGCTGGTGGAGCTGGTGGCTTTCCAGGCGGCTTCCCAGGAGGTATATAGATAATCTATGATTTGTTCGTAATATTGACTTCTGCTATTTGTAGGTGCCGGTGGAGCAGGTGGCTTTCCAGGCGGTATATAAACAATCTATGATTTGTTTGTAATATTGAGGCTTACTATTGGTTTTAGGTGCTGGAGGAGCTGGTGGTTTAGGTGGATTAGGAGCGTTTATGAATGATCCAGAGATTATGGCCGCATTACAAGATCCAGTTGTTCAAACAGCTTTTGCTGTGAGTATTTTTCTCTTGTTTATTGTTTGAATGGGAGAAAAGTTGCTCCAGTTAGTTTTCATCTATTACCCGAATTTATAAGGAGATTTTATTCGATAGTAGAAAATGAGGGAGAAAGAGAAAATATTATTTATCGCGAAGGAAGTATTGATGCGTCTTAATACAAACATTGATATTTATTTCTCAAAGTTGATGTGAATGATACATTTGGTTGAGTCATTTTGCTACGAGCTATTTATGTTATTTGGCATAGTTATTTGATGCATAGACAGACGTTTCTCTAAACACTTCAGCATAGTCTCAATTCATGAGAGCGCTATTTGGCACGTTTTACTTTAGCTTGATTCAAGACTTCGGTACTTCACTGTAGAATCTAGGTAGCAATCTCATTCAATAGTTAAAAATAATCTTATTACATACTTAGTATTTTTGCTCAATACGTCGTTATTTCTCACGAGTAACGTATTTTTTTTTCTCTACATTTTAGGAAATTAGTAGTAATCCAGCCAAAATTGCAGAATATCAAAATAATCCAAAAGTACGTAAAATTATGGAAAAAATTGCCGGTAAATTTGGTGGTGCCGGAGGAGGAGGAGGAATGCCCGGAGGCATGGGCGGTATGCCTGGGTTTCCAGGTGGTATGGGTGGAATGGGTGGATTTCCCGGAGGAATGGGTGGAATGGGTGGTGGTTCGTCGTCAGCAAATTCTGCTAATGATCTTGATTAATTGAACTAGACAACAACTAATCTCAGGTAACATGTATACTGTACAGTACAGGCTTAATGATGCAACGAGTTTACTTTAACCAGCAGAACTGGACAGAGAAAATGGACGTTCAACTAAAACAGTCTGAAAACACTATTACTTAGACAACTGAATGGAATTGCTAAACTTTTTAACGCATAGTTTTCTTGTTTGAAGTCAGAGTGATATTGTTCTTGTTCAAAACTCCCATCTGAAGAAGAAGACAAAACTACTACTACTGTAAAGGTTTAACATACGCAGATAGATTATGGGAAATATTTGTTAAAGGCATTTCCTATGGGTATTTTTTCGGTTCCATGAAATCAACTGATGACATAAGATGACGAGTCTGATGGAGTGATTTCTTGCGTTTTGCTGGTTACTATTTCACTATGATAGACAACCGAGGCATTTGTCTAATTATTTCATGGACAGATTATTCTTAACCAGAGTCGTTATTCTAAGTAACATAACAGTGGTTTTTTTCTGGGATACTGTGTAAGGTAGCAGGTTCTGGAAGGTTATGCAACAAAACAACAGGATCAGTTTTCTTGAATTGCACTTACTCTTCTGTTATCTTGGTATTTGACTAATTGTACTTTTTTTCCTCATTTAGAAGTACCAAAGAACAACCATTTTTATTATTATTTCCATTTCGTGATTTTATTATTGAACCGCCGTCTTTTTCTTCTTTCTTTTGTCGTATTATTTTCTTTGCTATGTAGACAATGACTGTACACCTGATTTTTATTTTTCACACTGACATTCTATTCCATCATGTGCTCTAAACAAAATAAAAGTGGGAAAATACGCTTTGAATTCTTCTTGGGGACTATATATGTTTCGTAGATGAAGCTCGAACACTTTGTCTTTAGGCTTGTGCCATTGTTACGTGAAACTTTTCTTTTTTCCAAATCTGTGTTTTTCGGTTTATCGTCTTCATTTTGATAAATAAACAAGAAATTTTTTTGCTCTATAAATACAATTATATTGATTATACGTGATTTTTGTGAGATGCGCTTATTTTAGATGTATGGAATATCGTTCGTCTATTTGAGTTCTTATACTTTTCCACTATTGCTTATTTCTCATTCTATCGCCATGTTAAAATGTCGATTTGGAGCGATTCACATGGTCTAATCATCCAAACTCTCCTCTTTCCACGGCACTAAGTCCTTTTGCTTTCACAAAAGTGCTTCCAGATTTTTCAGCAAGGTTTCTGAAAGTCCTAAACAGTGGGAAAAAAATGTCTGTACAGTCAAATATATGAGTGACTGATAAAAACGGTACCGTTATTGTGAAAAAATTTGACCCAAAGAAAAGGCAAACACCTAACCTTAAACAACCTTGAAGTTTGTTACATTTATTTTAAGGAAATGTTTTCCTTTACGTCTCTATGTATTCAAGCTAATTTTTGGTTACGTGTTTTCCCATGATCCAGGATACTTGGAACAAAGTTGTATACATCATTTGATAGCCTGTTTTATTCTAAAGTATGTTATGCTATATTTGAATCCAGAAAAACGCACTTTCGATTTTTTTGTGCAGTCAAATATATGAGTGATTCTGATAAAAACGGTACCGTTATTATGAAAAAATTTGACCCAAAGAAAAGGCAAACACCTACGCTTTTTCTTATCATACATCGGTAGTGTGTACCTAGGAGTATCACAAAACACGGGTCAGTAAACTACCACTACTTTGTTTTCCAGAACTGGAAAACAGTTTTCTATTATCAGCGGCAAAACACCGTGCACTTGGTTGCTTTTTGAATACCTTTTGACAGAAAAGAGCTAGAGAGCTTCAATTTTCGCCATTCGACAGATGAGACTTGGAGGCATGTTTCCATGTGTTTTCAAAACAGTTTCAAAAATCTAGTGAAAGCGTACATTAGGTGAAATATTCCATTTTTCCCTATTTTTGAGTCAGAATCAAAAATTCATAACTCAGTCAAGATCAATCCAAGTTATGTCAGAATATCAGGATGTACTCTATACTCAAAAATAGGCAAAAGCGAGATATGTCACCTAATGTACGCTTTCACTAGGTTTTTGAAACTGTTTTGAAAAACAAACATTGCTTCGAAATTCAGCATAGTCGGTAACGTATGTTTTCATTCATTTCTGACAGTCCCAAACCTAACGGCAGAGGCGTCCTAAAGTTTCAAGGAAAACGCCTGTAGCTCCCAAACCATGGATTTTCGATATGTCGCTTGGATCTGATCTTGTAGAAAACACTTTAGACTAGCTATATATGACAAACAACTCATACATTTCTGTGTAAAACTTTGGAGCTATAAACTGGTTTTCCAGAGATTCATTCAGAAATCTTCCAAAGATCAATGCAAACATTTTGATTTCTGCATATTATTACGTGTCCCGGTCTTGGCACACGATGGCAAAAATCTGATCTCGATAACTCATTCCGTTCTCGAGTTATTCATGTCGCAATCCCCACACTATATTTTGAAATGGATACTAGTAGAGTGCTTTCACACAGGTCCGCCCACTATTATAGAGCACCTTGCCGCGAAAATGTATGATGTCAACGCGATATCAACCTACATGCCCACCGTGAGTTACTCTTAAAACTGCAAAAAAGCTTGTGACTACGATTATTGTACATAGTCGAATCCTCAGTTTTGTTTTTCTTAGTTCATAGTATGGCCAAGTAACGATTTTCAAACAAGTAAAGTATTTTTTTTGAAGTTTTGAGATAAAATATCTGAGAATAATAACTAAAAATGAGATTTTGGACATTTTAACCACTATTTGTAAGATAAGAAATCATGTTCAATAAAAGTTTCCAATGAATCATCGAATAAAAGTAAACAGATATTTGTACTTGGGTTGTTGCTGAATATCTACCTTCTTGTCTTGTTTCTTTTTCGCATTTTTTGGGTTTTGAGCAAAATACAAAAAAAGATGTTAAAGTACAGAAGTAAACGCACATAAACAAACAGGAAACATATAAAAAACGGATAAAATAATAGAAAAGGGAGTGGAGGGGTATGATAAAAAAAACTCAGAGAGAAAGAGAGCAGATCAAATTCATATATTAAATGATAAATCACCTACACAAGAAAAAACTTTTACTAATTTTTCTAGTGGTTAAAAGAAATAAACAAAAACACTTCCCGTTTTTTAACACAACGTGCGCAGACTAAACATTCCTTGCTAATTCATCGTAATTTCATTCCATGATAAATTTTTTTCTGACAAATAAAAAACAAAAACAAACAAAAAACAAAACATAAAACAGACCAAAACAATAAAAGGAGAATAGATAAAAGATGCTTAAATAACGAGGGGAAATGCAAATAATGATTCCTCTCGTTCATTGAACAAATATACGCATATCTCCTCAACTAATCTCATACACGGAAAGAAAAAAAAATGATTTTTCTTTCAATTTCTTGGCTAAAAATCATTCATCAATATCTAGAAAGAAAATGACACTATACATTCTTGAATTGTATACTCACCAATAAAAGAATAGAAGCAAAATATCTCGAGCACATACGGCAATGTGTACAAGAAAGATACACAAATCATAACATATAGACAACAATACAGAAGACATTTATTTAAAAGAAATCGAGCGAAATAAAGCAGCTAAGTATTATTAGGAGTAAATGTATTTTGTATATATTTTAAAAATTTAATTAAGGATTATGCTGCATAAACTGTTTTTTGTATATGTGTGGCCTTTTCTTCATTTTGATCATTTAATAATCTTGTAACAATATTGACACCAGTACCCCATGAATTAATTTGTGGATAAACTAAATCGGATGAATGCTCACGATTATGACCACCTGCATAAATTTTAACATTTTTACCACTTTGTAATTTAAAATTTGGTGGTAATGGAAATGTAATCTCTTGGCTATTATCAACTTTACGTAATAAATGCCAACCCGTTAAATCAATATCTTTATTTTTTGATGTATTCGCTAATGTAACATATTTACCGTCCGGACTACAATCATCAATGTATATTGGACCTAAAACACCAGGGAAAAACTTATAGATACTGCTAATCTTGCATTCAATCATTTATTCAGACAATTCTACCTGATTTATGTGTGTGTATGTTACTTCTGCTTAATGACTACGAAAAAGTTGTAGATAATGAGAAAAAGTTTTCATTTGATGTATCTTTATTTGTTCATAAATCCCTCGGAAAACCATGTAGAAAAATACTACGATCAATTTCAAAATACAGTCTACGTGGATGTTTTTCGAATAGCCGTTGGATGAAATGATAGAGAAGTAAAGTTTTCGATATTTTATTGAGAAGATCTCACTGTAACTGAGAAACTATGGAAGCACTTTCAAAAGTAGATTTTGAGATAAAATATAAGACGGATCTTCGAGCATCAGGTCTCTGCTTCATCACTTCCCTCTACCGACATCTATGATTTAAAGATGTCAGAGGTGGACTACAGCATCCTCTACAAAACTACCCAAGGTTGATAATTCTATCTACCGTGGTTCTCAGATGGTATGCATTTTGCTGGGATCTACCTAACCGATTAGATCAAATGATTATTCGAGTAACTCTAAACATAGTTACTGACCACGTTGAATCTGGTAGCAATGCTTATTTTTCTTAAAAATGGTAACTCATTCACATTGGTTCAAAACACTTCAGAATATAATTTACTCGAGTTTCTATATTCGGCTTCAAAGTACACAAATGGCCGATGTGTAGTTCTGATATTTTTCAGATAACCCTTTAAGATCCATAAGAAGTTCGATAAATTTAGCATCATACAGGCCTTATGAAGATATAAAGCAGCTAAAATAAAGTATTCTGAACCAATTTAAATCTGAAAAAATGGACTTGAAAGTGTATGCACAGGTTGCGAGACGCAGTAAGATCTCTTCTTTAATATGCCAAGCGTCCGAGCATCTTTTTTCACTGTTCTGAAACTTTTTGTCTAAAATCGTCTAATAAAAAAAATGTTCTCAGAAACGAAATTAGTAGTTTCGAGTTCGATAATATCACATTCAAATATGTACATGTCAAAATCGATTCAGAGCGGAATTAGCGAGTTTTTCAGTAATTTCTTTTTTAATTTCAAGCTTTTTTCAACTTTTGACTTCACTGTTCAGACCTATTTTCAGCGATCTACTTTAATTTTGCATTGAATGAGTAACGTATTCTGTCCACGATCATTCGCATTTCTGATGCATTTCGTTTTCTCAGACTTCTGTATGATTAAATAAATGGTCGTCTTCAACATTTTTCTCAATATGTCTACTCAAGTTTGAAAATGTTTTCTAATTAAATATTGTAAATTATCGGTGAGCTCCTGGTGCTTAGAGGGCATATTAATGTACCTCTAGTTGAAAACTTACTCGAATCTTGTTAAGATCTTAGTAAGATTTCTCTTACATTTGTCTGAGATCTGAAGAATGAAGAGAAACGGCACATTGGTAGACATTGACTTATAATGTACACCCTTAGAAAAGTTGTTGAATGTTTTCGAAAGAGCAAAATACGAGCGAGGTCTTGAAGAAAAGTAACACCGTAAAATTCATTTAAATTTGTTATTTTTTATCGATGCATAAGAGAAAATGTTAAGAGAATGAAAGTAGAAACAATATGTCTTATATAAGATCTTAGATTAGTTTATCAAGATCTTACACGATCTTCGTAAGATAATTTTAACAAGTGCCTAAGGAACAGATGCAAAACTATTAAAATGACAGACATACCCTACTAGACACTGTATCAGGTATCAGCGACGTACCTAGCACTTGGCCAAGGGTCCCCGAGAAATTGTATTTTCTTCATTTCGCAGTAAAAAACTATTTTGATTAAAATGGAAAATAAAAATACTACAGAAGAACCTTTTGTACTGTTTCCTTTGTCCAAAAAGAAGGTTTGATCCATCCCTTACTGGAATCCTCGATACATCGCTGTCGGGTATATTCAAAAATTTAAAAGAAGGGTGTATGTCTATTTTCACCGGATGATATCTACAAAACGAAACTATATGTTTTTTCTTTGTCAATATCTGCAGTAAAACTGTATACAAGTTTCTAACAACTGTTTTAATATCTAATGTAGTTCCGAACTGTGACGAGAGTAGTAAAGATTTAACAAAACGTCACCTACCTTTGGAACTTCGTTGAAATGTTGTTTTTGCTTGCATTTCTACTTGACTTATTTTGGAAGTGGTTGGTAGCTCAGTACTAATAAGTGGCCGATGTGACACTGTATTTGTTGATATTATGTCATGTTTTTTTTCGATTGTTTGGTAACGGTTACTTGTATCTTCATATACTATTCGGGATACTTTATTACCAAATTTACCGGCATGTAATTCTTCGCTTTCGAGTAAACGACGATAGGTATTTATTTCAAATTCTAATGATGATTTATTTGATACTATTTCATCGTACGCTACCATTAGACTATTTAATCTTGAACGTAATTCTAATATTTCACGTTCACGTGAATCAATAGCATCGGTATTTTCTACAAAAAGAAGTAAAATATATAAGACTATGTTATCTTCTTAGCACAAGTGCGAAATATACCTCGTTTTAACGTTTCTAATCGTGATTCAAGCTCACTCATATTAGCTAAATGTGAATTATATTCATTTTGTAAATCAGCCATTTCTTTTTTCGTTTCTGTAATCGTTGTACGAATAGTTGTCGATGATTCTTGACTTTGTTGTTGTACAACTTGTTCACGTTTAGCACGTTGTGCTTGTTGAATAACTTCATCCGTTTTAATTTGATAATATTCTTCTAATTCTTGACGTTGTACACGTGATAAATTTTCAAAATCGTTACGTATTTCACGTATAGCACGTTGTAATTCATTTTTATAAAATGTGGTGGGATCAATACCAATATTACCTATAATGAGAGTGGGCAAAAGTGTTTAGTTAAAGACAGGTTACAAAACCATGTAAGTTAAATATCATTGCTACGCCTTCTGCGTTTGATTGTTCTTTATCAGGGTTCCTGATTAAGATGAGGAAGTGGAAGAGATCCTCGCTCTAAATTTCGGCACTATCTGTCAGATTTCGGGAACTTTTGTTCTGCCTAAAATTTGTCTAATCTTTTATTACCCTTTATTACTCTGCACTGCGGAGTAATAAAAGTTCTTTTCATTTTACTAATGTTTCACTTGTTTAGAAAAACTCGTGCGCCAACTTTTTAAAAAGACTGTTTGCCATAAAAATCTCTCCAACTTGATTAAAAACAATCAGGAACTCAGTTCTTTATTGAGAAGAAACTCAGTTACCTGATGATAATGTTCTTAACTCATTCATTTCTTGTTCATGTATAGCCGATAAAAACGGTATTTGTTCTTCAAGTGTTTGTTTTTCATTTTCAGTTTTAATTCTCGCCATTGTTTCAGTGTCTAATTCGACAAGAAGACGACTTATTTCTTCATACAAATGTTTCATTTCATTTCGATATTTTTCGATATCATTCATTGAATCATTCATTAAACGATGAAGATGTTCTAAATAAATACACAAACAAAAATAGTTAAGTTAAAAAGTTACTGAAGATAAGCAAACAATAACCAAACTGTTGAAACGAAGTTCTTTTTTCTCATTTTTGTCGTTGAAAGATGTATTCTTACTTCAGTTAGAGTAAAATTATGCATTATTTCTATAACTTACCTAATTCTGCTTGATTTTCCCTCAATGTTGCTTCTAATGTTGATATTTTTCCTCTATCAGCATTCGTCCATTGTTGTACATCATCGCACAAACGTCTATAATTCAATACATCAAATTCGGCACGTTTCGATTTAATTTCTGCTCGTGCTTTATCGGCTGTTGCTTGATCAATTTTATGTCGTGCATCATTCAAATGTGGTTCATATTCTTGACGTAGTCGATCTGAATCAATACCCCAACGTGAGCGTAATTCATCCAATTTTATTTGAAGTTGTTTATTTGTTCCTTCCAAATATTTCACGCGATCAATATAGGCAGCGAAACGATTGTTAAGCTTGATCAATTCTTGTTTTTCAGTATCACGTTGTTCTTTTATTGCAGCAACAGCTAACGCATTTCCAGCTGAACCACCAAAATCATTACTCGATACTTGACGTATACCATGCTCAACAGTGCGACGAATTGTACGAGTACCACCAGAAGCCATTAAATAAATAATTGTCTTCTTATTCTACGAACAGGTAACAGTCAATAAATCTAAAACAATATAACATAAAGGAAATCTTCTTCCTACTCTAATAGAAAAAATATTTTCTTCAAGTGGAAAAACTCGAACATATACAGAATGTCATTCAGCAGTGCTTATCGTTAAATGACAAATACGATCAGTTTTAACCTTTAGAGATGACTAACACTATTCACGCTTATGATCACTACCTACACGAAAAGAAAAGTCTAATTTATCTTGTGTCATTTCTGTTTGATTTCCTACTACTTTTTTTGATACTTCTGATTATGACGTTTGTTTACTTAGATAACTCTAACATTTTTTCCTCTACAGTATGTAGGGGTAGAAAAGGACATTCTTTCGAAAGAACAATTCTGGTAGTATAGAAAAAGAACTCAAACATATTTATTTATATATCATACATAGAAGGAGAAAAAAATAACCGCATTTACCACAAACAAAGATTTATCCTATTTGTTATCTGCCATATAACTGGCACTGAACTTAAGCCAATAAAAAGAACAGTTTACAGCCTCTCATAAACTGAAAATTAAATTAATTTAAATCTGACTGCAGCAATATGCATCAAAAGACAGAAAATACATTGTGAATATGTCTTACTGTTCATATCACTAGAGAAAAACAACTGCAAATAGCGCTACTTTCTTCATTGTCTTTCAAAATTGAATTCATTAAGAATAGTCGAGAGAAAATGCTGGTTAAGTTAGTAAAATTTGGGCTACTATCACGAAGGAGAAGTCAACGTTCTAAGAGAAAAATAACGAACGCTGAGGATACTTTAAATGTTATTTTGAGCTTAAAGCTCAATAGATATTTGACTAATAAAATGAGTTTTTGACATTTTTGTCGTAAAAAAAAGAACTGCAATAGTCCAGGTAGAACTCAGGTACAGCGTGTATCCGTCTAAGTGGCGAATAATCGTATGTGGAGAACTTTGGTTAAGCTTATTAGTTAGTGTCAGTATACTGATAAATTGATCACCCGGACACTGACATGTTTTTTTTAGTTTTGTACTAGGATAATGTTCCTGAACACAGATTAAACTGTTAGATTATACGATAGGCATCTATGGTCTTTATTCGGCACTGTTAATTTTTGCTGCATTGCAAGTTAGACATTTTTGTCAGATAAAGCATTTTCTTCACCTGTAATCGGTTTGCTTTGTGTAACAGCTAGTCATTCAACAGTTTCGGTTAATCGATAACCGATGTAACAAAAAAAAACTTTTTATTTGCACATATTCTTGAAAATATATTTGAAACAGTATGAAAGAAACACACACAAAGCAAACAGATGACAGGTGAATAAAAACGTCTTATCTAGCAAAAATGTCTAACTCGGAATGCAACGAAAACTACCAGTGCCGAATAAAGGCCATAGTGCCAGTCGTATAATCTAACAGTTTAATCTATGTTTAGTAAAAGTGCAACATTATCCTAGTGTAAAACTAAAAAGATATGTCAGTGTCAGTTTGTCGGTGTGAACACTGACACTGATGCATACTTAGAGAAGCTGTAAAAGTTGTTAAAAAACGTTTAAGAGTTTCAAATATAAAATGTGTAAGAAACGTTTTCCACTTATTCTATTTCACTGCAATGGTATTGCTAGAGCTAGAATAGCATCAATCAAGACCTCACTATTGTTAACCATCAGCAACGTCAAACCAAATATGCTGGAAAAATATCATAACAGCTTCTGATAAATACAACAGTGACAAATAATTTTATCAGATGATACTGAAATGTTTTTCTAAGATAAACATAAAATTGAATTATGTCTCCATCGGTACCAAGAGCATTCGAAGATAACATTAGCAAATTGATAATAAAGTACCTACAAGTTGAATGAAATTTTCAAATGAGTACATCTCAACGCATTTTATAACCTTGAATATTCATACTGAATGTACATGTCATCAACCAAAAACGATCGTATAAATCACGTGAATCTTATTTTCCTCATTATAAATCAAAAAAATTCTCTTTTTACTTTGAAGACTCTAACACTGATGGCACAAACAGATACCATCTAGTATGCGCTATTATCGTCTTTTCTTTTTTTTAAAGTATAGTATTATGTACCATCACCCTAATTATTATTATTGTCATGCATAGAGAGATGTGATAATACAATATGTATGATTTGTTTCTGGCTGTTTGAAAAGAATAAATGTCTCTGATATCTTCTTATCACAAACAACCAAACTGTTTGTCTGTTATCTTTTTCCAGAAAAACATGACATCAAAGCTAGAATTTAATGTGAACCGCATATAGTCAAACGATGATTTCTTATATGGATGCGCAATAGAGATCTCCAACCCGGTCCGAAGGCTTTAATATTATATAATTTGGTAAATCTTGTTAAATTTTTAAGGGATTTTAGGAAATACATAATAATCGCTTCAAGCAGTTTGTACTGATAAACAACAGTAACCGTTGTTTTTATACGACAATGATGGAAATATTGTATATTAAACAAAAAAAGTATGAGAATGATGTGATACAATATGCACAAAAAATGTTTTGTCTAACAAGAAACTTGGCAAAAACATTTTTCTAATTAGATTAGACTGTCATCGGTTCGGGTTTGGTTTTTGTTTTCTTAAGCCGTTTAGGTCATCGTCATCACGTGTAGGTCTTTAATGCGCAATACAGTGCACAACAGATGACAACGTGTCATGCGTTAACGAACTATTAACAAAATATCATCTGTTCTCGGCACACGTCAAAACCCTCACAATTATCTCATCAGCAGTAACAGGAATCGCCTGTTTTGAAATGAATTCGTTAACGTTATTTTTTATCAATGTCATCTATACTTTTATGTTGATGAGAGCGCAGTTTTTAATGGTCATTATGATGCTAATACAACGATAATATGTTCACAATCATTACACCATTCTATTTGTGCGTGATAATAACAATTTTTATTACTTCACATGACTTTTTATTGCAAAGATGTTAAACAAATTATACGATGTATTCATGATATTTAGAAACAACTCAGATACTTTTGAGTATGTCATATACGTTCTATTTTCTTACTAAGACCTTCTTTGTATACAATACAAAAGTAGTTGGGTAAATGATTACTTCTAGAGTTTGTACGAACAAACTATGAACTACACAACGTGTGTCACGAAACAAAAACCTATTGTACATGAGTTCATACACTTAGTGCTTATAATAGGCAAACGTACGACTTTCTTACTGCAGTCGGTTATAGACAGTTCTGAAACACAATATACGAAAATATAGCACAAGCAAAACTTGTCTGTCTTAAAATTTCAACACTATATGGTAGTAACTCTTTACAAAGCTTTCTAAAAGCTATTTTGATGAAAAATCATCTTTAGTCATGGACCAAAATAACTAACTCTGCTACCGTAAAGGTCATTCGGACACTTTTTTCGCTAATTTCTCGTCCTTATATCTTTCGAACAAAATGACGTCTCGAGCTTGCGGATGTCTTATTTTGTGAAGAAAAATGTGCTTAACAAAATTCTATAAATACAACTATTCTATAAATTTTTTAATATATCTCTGTAACCAATGATCGTACAAAGCATTGGGGCATGTGACATCTGAGAGATTTTACTTTCATTTCTCATATAATGAAGTAAAAAGCAATTTATGTGCTTCAATGTATTTCATTTTATGAGAAATGAAATGAAGATTCATAATATGGCTTTTAGAAGTACTTAGCATTTTTTTTGCGGTATTCTTCTCGCAATAAAACCTGGCTTGAAGTAAACTGAGTACATCAAGTTGTAAGTGCTTTTTTAGTGTCAAAAAAACAACAAATTCAGGCGTCTAGGTACACACAGAAAAACAAAACAACACTATTTGTTCTTTATTCAACCTTTTTAGATCATATTCAGTACTATTTAACTGAAAAACTTTCAGAATTTGTAGTCATTTGTCTGTAGGGGTGGGAAGTTCCAGTTTGGTTCTTTTGAACGGGAACTGGTGTTCTTATTCTGAATATTCTTTTAAAAGAACGCGAACTGGCTATCAATTCTTTTCAAGAATTCAATATAAAATAAAACTGGTGAACCTAGTTAAATTGACTTTGTTTAATGGGCTATGGGTAGGTGGTGCATTCAGTGGACTAAACAAAGTCAATATAACTAACCTAATCGGTTTTATTTTACATCTAATTCTTGAAAAGAACTTGTAGCCAGTTGGCGTTCTTTTTTTTGAAAAGAATATTCAACAGTTCCCGTTCTTAGAATGAGAACGGCTAATCAGTTCTTAGGAATGGGAACTGTCCCCCCTCCCAATTCCTCACCCCCCCCAATTTTGTCTGAATTCTATTCCAGCATCTATTTTTTAGTCACGTCACGAATAGTGGGGTACTTATTTACTTATATTTACCTTTTAGGTCTTCAAAATGAACAATATAAATTGCGCACGTCAGATTACAAAATAATTTTATTTATTATTCCTCTCAGCTATAAAAAGGTTTGTTTTTGATGTTTTTCTTCGTTTTCTGATGTTATTAATTCGAAGATTAAGTTAATGTGGTTGATGTAAAATAACAATGGTGATATTTCTAGTGATAGAAGAGAAGAAAAAAATAAACCACATATTTGAAGAGTAACAGCCGTCATGTGGCTATGCAACCACCGAAGATTCGGGTTTTTTTTTTTCTTTTTGGAGAAAAAAATAACAACACGCACACACATAATAATAATTCACCAGGTAATATGAAAGTAGTTGTAATAAAAAGCAACAAAAATATTTGTATAGTGAAATTTAGGTTTAAAAAAATTGAATGAAATTAAGAAAAAACAACTTTTTAGATACTGTTTATAATTGTGGTACAATCAGTCATCATGATGGAATGTTTGACATCAGTAACACATAGATCATAAATAAATGTCAATCTTTAAGATTTATGCTTTACTGATGACAATAATGGTGATATTTTTGATGATAGTCTCCAGTTTTTCGGTCTACAAGAAAGAATTTTTTTCTTGTTATTAGACTAAAACAATAATCTATCGTAAAATCATTGAGTATAGTATAACAGATCTATCATTTCAAAATATCGCATTTTCTATCGTGAAAAAGTCGTTTTTTATGCTAGAAATAATATTCTCTATATCTTAGAATCCATAATTCGACTATGTAATGGATTTCAAAAAAAAACAACATCTCATACTAACAACAGTTTATTAACTAAAAAAATATAGAATATTTGAAAATTCTTCTTATTCGATTTCGAACAAGTCTTGATAGTTTTGTCTACAAATTTAGTTTAGAACATGATGTATGATCATCTTTTTTGACTGTAAAAAAAAAAATCAAGTCTAGACATTGATATCTTTAAGGTTTATTTCTTGTTTGTTACACATGCGTGGACAACTTTTAAAAATAATTTATACTTTGTATATGGATGGTTATTTTAACTATATTGAAAAATGTAATAGATGTTGTCTCTGTATATATTTACACTTTTTTTTTCTCTTTTTCTAATATTGAACGAACATCATCATAACTGTCCAAAAATGAATTGAACAAAACATTCAGTCGGTATGTGTGCATAAATAATGATGCTGAAATCATAGAAAATAGGAATATGATTAAATAGAGCGAGAACAAGAAGCTTTGAATATAGGCGTGTATCAATCACTTTTTTTTTGTTTTGTTTTTATGTTCTCCTACAACTATATCATACAAAAAAAAAACTAAAAACTAAAAAAAAAAAAACAAATCAATTTGTCTCACTTCCAATCATACCGTATAAGTCGACTAAACATTTAACTAAATATAAATTTATATCGATGATTTGATAGTTAAATTAGTCAACTACAAAAGATTTGTATGAAAAAAAAAATGATGACATGACATAAAGACGAATAGAAGGATTAACTTTTTCTCAAATATGATCAAATTTCAAATTTAAGAAACGAATGTTATGTTAATGATTAAGATGAAATAAAAATAAAAAATAAAAAAAAGATGTAGGAGAAAAGACAAAACGAGTATACATTACTAATATGATTTAATTACATAGTGATAGAGATCGAGAAAGATTAAAAAACTATCTTTATTCTTTCGAAAGAATAATATTTTACGAATTAAGTAAACAAAAAATCTGTCGATTATAGTTGAAATTAAAAGTGATATTTAGAGCTCGGTCTATTTTTGTCTCTATCTTCTAATATGTCAGAAGTTGTCGACTCATAGAATGAATAGTTAGATTAAATATAGTAGAAAAAAAATAATTTTCGAATTTTACTAGTCAATTCTTGTAGAAAAACATTCAATCTTAAAATGGTCTGTCTCTTCTACGAATATTTTAGCTCACGAAGAAGTCTAACGGATGGATACAGATCTTTTTCTTCTTCTTCTGTAATATAACATTATGCTTCATGTAAACTAACCTGTAAACTTGTGATTATGATGTGTACAAAAAGAAGAAACATATAAATATACATACATATACAGAGAAGCATAAAAAGAAAACCGGAAAAAAAAGATAGTATTACGTAAGTAGATGCCCTCTTCTCTTAAACTATCTTCTTGTAAATACGTTGCCTTTTTTCTTCTTTGTATTGCTTTTACTGTTCGGTGTACGAGAGAAGACACTATAGTCTCATGTACGTGCCATTTTCATGATAGCTATATTTCGATTAGACTTTTTAAATACTGTTATTAGAGACCAAGAAGAAAAAGAGAGAGACAGAGAGAGAGAAAAAGTGTGTATAGTCGATAATATTTTGTTCTTGTTCTGTATTTTAGGAGGCAGACGACAATAAGAGAGAGAGAGAGAGAGAAGAAAAGAAGAAGAAAAATGACTCCAATGCCTATCTTCATCTAATATAATATTTACATATTAAAAATAGAAAATCTCATCTGTAAATAAAGCAGAAAGACACAACAATGGTGTTTGAATTCCTAGCATTTATAGCTTAAAAATCATCATTTATTTTTTAGAATATACAATAAAAATAGTCTGCTTAGATTTTGATAGAAGAAGAAGAAGAAAAAAGAAACCAATGATACGTTGGTATCCAACATATGAATTTTAAGTTATTCTCCGTGAATAGATAGAAGAAGAAGAAGAATAGAACAGCGTTTATTATTTTTCTTTTGTTCGAAAAATAAAAAAGAACAATTATTAGATTGATAAATGTGATGAATGATAAATGTCTCTCTCAAGAGAATTAGTTTAATACTTCCTGTCGATAAAAGAAACGAAATAACAGTCACAAGACATCCTACATTTAATCTCTCTATTCTATCGTGAATAATAATACTAATTGTAAGAAGAATAAATAGGTCATCAAGATTAGACTATTTTTTTTAATTATACAGTTCGTTGTTTTTTTGTTTTTGTCGCTCAGTCAAGTAGAAATTTCTCAAATAGAAGAAGAAGAAGAAGAAAAAAAATTGAATAGAAAAACGGCTGTTTACATATGTTTAATACTTAAAGAAAGATAAAAGAAAGAAAGAAAAATCTCATACACTTGATATAAATGAATTATCAAGTGTTTGAAATAATTACACAAAAATAAATAAAAGAATTTAAAATTTTCACCAAGTATAACAATTTTACTCGACTTTATATTTGGTTAACGGTGTTTAGAATAGATTTTTCGAAACTTTTAGATATACCAAATACAATAAATATCGAATCTTTTTTTTTATTACATGAAATCAACTCAAATCATTATACACACTAATTTTCTCCATGCGTTCAATTAACAAAAAAATGGGGTCAATTATGATACACGAGATGACATAGACTCAATGTTCTCAATTAGCGTGGGAGTAATAGAAAGGTAGATAATATCATCATCTTTATCTTCATAATAAAACTAATAGACATATTGTTTTAAGTTAGTTGTCTCAAGGATCGTTTGGGTGCATGTTCAGTTATCAAGATACGTTTACAGATAAGACAAAATATACACATACACACACACACATATACACAATGATGATAATAAGATAGAAGTGTTTTCTCTCTTTTGCTCTTTTACATATCAAAAAAATAAACAATATAATTCTTTCAAGCTAAAATAAATGATGTATTGAGCATGTAAGATCATACACCATTACTACAATTTAAGAGTCTCGCTTCTTTTTTCAAGATAAAAAGACTCATAAAGTATAGAATTGATTATATGAATCAATTTAAAACAACAAAAATAAATAATCATTTCTTCTTCTTCTTCTTCTATCAATATTCAAATTTAAATTCATTAATAAATCTAAATATTATTATTGATAAGTGTTAAGATTCCAAGTTTTATATTCTTGTGTATGTCATTTATATTAGGAAGTTTTATTCAAAATAGTATATATATTATATACCATTAACAATCACAATAAATGAAAACTATAATTTTATTTGACATATCGACATTGAAAGAAAAATAGTACAGAATATATATATATATATATATTGTGTATGTTCACGTCTATATAAGTAGATCGATATGGGTCACTGTTAATAAATACAAGAGACATGTATACAGTCAAGTAGAAGTTTGTACAAATGGACTTGGATTCAAGTAGAAAAATTGGAAATGGACATGAATTGAACGAATATAGATCGGGATAAAGAAGCAAAAAGCAGCAGTTATCATATATTTGTCTATATAGTCAAGACGAGTATTTTTTCATCGTTAATCAGTTAAACTAAGAAAGAAGAACAAATCTATGTACATAACATCTATACTGCCAATACTAACAAATATACACACACAGTGATCCTCTTCATCTTATTTTATATATTTTTCTTTTATTTGCTCACACTACTGAGATATGTAAATACATACAGATGAATCAGGTTTACCAAAGGTTGAGGTTAAAGGAATATTTATAATGTGAGAGTATTTATTATAGGATTATATCAGTGAGATAGGAGAAAATAGTCATTTTTTTTTTCATATTATTTGTCTAGAAGAGTGTACAGTCAGTCACATAAATTGATCATGTCATCAGAGAAGAAATATCTTAATAGAATGATTTAACACCTCTCCAAAGGCAAAAAAAAAGGGAGATGTCTGTCGACATACAAAAGGGTAGACATTGACATTTTCACACTATACAAAGATTAGAAAGAACGAAGATAACACTATTTCTCATAGAAGTTAACGCTTTCAATGAGGTTTTTAGTAACATTATCTAGTGCGGGAACTATCAGAATGTCCAATTTTTTCACGTATAAAAACCATATCTACAGTAATTACAAGAATTCGATAATTTCCAACATAGTTCTGCCAAGATATGCCGTTGCTATATTCTTAGACTTTTTTTTTTACGGTGGATTTTTATAACCCTAAGTATATCTCATTCAATTAATATCCATTCAAAAAAGACAAAGATTCAATTTGAACATTTCTAACCAGACATAGACTGCATCTGAATGCATGCAAACACAATTTTTGGTATTAAATGAATATTAATTAAATGCGATTCTTTTACGATATATTTAGGGTCAAGAAACTGTCTAAGAGTATAGCAACGGTATTTTTCGACCGTAGAACTAACATAATAACACCATCAATCAGAATGAGCACATTAGTTAAGACGTTATTCTAAAGATAGAAGAATTTGATTTACAGGCTGTTGACAAATTTAACAAAAAGTTTTTCTTTTTCTCATTTTTATTCCACTATCTAACCTTGATATTTAACAAAAATAGAAATGTTCGTCTACTAAAGTTTAAATTTTCATATTCGGTTCAATTACATTTTTTTTTACTTTAAACGAAAGAATAAAAAAAAAAAAAAAAGAAGAAAAACGAAAATAAAACCAATAACAACACCAAGAACATCCATTTTCATCTCGATTTACCAAGGTGATTGAATAAAGAAAAAAAGTAGTCGGATGAAAAACGAAGGAGAGAAATTAATGCCAATGCCATACGATACTCTGATATATTTTTATTTAAATTCTGATGAATATAAGACAGCATTTCTTCGTTTTTTTTTTTTGTTAAGAAATGAATATATATTTATATATATATATTTTTTTTTCATCAGTTTATTGTACATTCAAATATACACGAAATAATAAAGAAGGAATAGAGAGTAATTGAATCAGTGACAACAGAGTAGTATAAAGACAAGTTCAAGTATACAATTCATGCCTAAAGTCAGCCAACGGTCTCATATACAACAACATCAGTTTTTTTTTTTCCTCTTTTAAAAAATCAGCTATAATTGAACAATGCTTTTAGCAGGTTTCACAGCAAAATTTTATTCTTTTCATTTTTATTGTTTTTTACCTCGATAATAACATTTTTGTACATTTACTTTTTACTTATATACAACGAAACAATTGGCAAAATGAATTGAACTTTAAGTGTTTCAAATAGTATAGGAAATTATTGAATACAAAGGAACCAACTCTACCATTATTAATTGGATTGTATACCCCTAAACTTTAGTCCAATTTAACAATAAAAATTCAAAACTTATTGAACTGTTATTAAATATATATTTTTGATAAAACATATTTTATATTGTTCATTGTTTTGATTTTTGAAAACATTTCAAATTTGTTTAAAAAAAAAATATGTATATATATATATATATATATATACAAAACAATTGTAAAGACTATAATGAATGATTAACTGTTATTTTTCTTTTTTTTATTTTAAAATAAACATAATTAAATCACCCAAATCATTGACCTTTTCTAAATTCTATAAATGAGATCATCGATCATAATTTGCAGAAGTCATACATCTAATCAAAGAAAAACAAATTCAATAGTGTTTGCTTATTAATCGTCCATATCACAAAAAAAAAATTGTTTTTAAATGAGACAATATTATAGGAGAAAAAAAAAATTTATCACTACGGATCATTACATCACAGCATTTATGATGATGTTGATGATGATGAATAAACATGACATAGGTATTATTTTAACCATTTTATGTCAATTTATAGAGAATTCTAATAAATTTCGAGTGAATCTTAATGTTGCTTCAATCACATAATACATCAATTATTGACAATACTTTAGTTTTTAGCACACCTTCACATAATATTGCCGTAGTTTTTCATGTTATACGAAGATAGTAGGACATGTTTTTGATGAAAATATTAGTGATTTAATAGTCGGTCTCTCAATGATTCAATTACAATAATATGTAATTCTATCTTGATTTCTTTTGTAATTCAAACAATAGTACCATTGTGAGAGAGTTTTTTTCTCATACATATCACTTGTGTCATAGATAAATTGCTCTTAGTCTAATAACTGAATTCTCTCTCATCATTGGTTAAATACCGTATAAATACTTTACACATGCTATTCAACTTTCTAGTCATTTGTCTGCACACTCAAATCTTAATGATTCTGATTAATTACGTTTTTTCTTTTTTAAGGAGTGTTAACAATTGTGTCTGTTCTGCTGATATCCTTTTTCTCAATAATTCTAAAATCGTGTCAATTATTTGAGGTAGCATTCTCTCAAATGAAATATTTTATTGTAATTTATTCTCCCAAAGGTCACGATAACATTTGTAAAGTACAACAGTCATTTTACTTAATATCAATTTTTAGATAAACAATAGTAAATTTCGACTGTTAGATAAATTGTGGATGAGAACACCTCAAGTATACTTTTGAATAATTTAGTTCAAAAGTAAAATTATTTGTTTTAAAATTTATAGTTTTTAGTGAATCGATTCCACTGACTATCTAGTGGTGTTTTGTGCATTGCTTTTCTTCTGTTCTATCCTAATCTCACTCTCTGCAACCAAGTGTAGTTCACTATTTAAATTTAAATACTGTACAACATACCTTATATAAAAGACAGCAATATTCAAATATAAGAGCAATTATTTCTATCTTTTATAATGTAGATATATTACTTTTATACCTACACGACGAGTAAGAATTTAAGATCATAAAATAAAAAAAAAAAGAAGAGAAAAAATAAAAAAAACCCGCAGAAATGCCACATATACACACAGTCTGCATTATTAAACGAACGGTTTGGAGTTTTTCTTTCTTTCTTTCGTTTTTTAAATTTATTTATTTGAGATAGAGCGAAGATATTCTATCTATTTCATTGTTTGAAATAGAAAGAGTGAAAGAAAAAAAAAAAAACTTTTCAAAAGAGTTTGAGAGTATGTTTTAAGAATAGAACAAGAAACAAACAAGGAAGAAGAACTTTATGAAAAAATCTTAATTATAGTCAAAAAATGGTTCACTTTTGAGGAGAAGAGACTGCAAAAAGTTTTATTACTGAACAATCGTTACTAGTGCATAGGAATTTGAGATAAAGTTTTCCAAGGTCCTTTAATTGCTTCCTTTTTTTACTATTTTTTCTGAACGTCGTCGATAGAAAACGAGATTTTATTTAAAAACATCTATCTATTTTAAGATAAAAACCAGGATTTCCAATGAAATGGGATATTTCATAAGATTCCACGGAACGATTCTTCTATATTTCGTTGCAATATGTATACTTTGTTTTCTTTCGTAATAATGAGGAGTAGAGGTGAGAGTGTTTGCCTACTTTATTACTATGAAAACATTTTGGCGAGTATATAAAAACAACTTTTTTAGTTGTATAGAACTTTAGTTGTGAGCACACTTTGTGTGTTTGAATGAAATAATTTTTTGTGAACAAAACTCCATGACACTAACCAGAACTAATAGGATGAGATGAAAAAAACTATCCCGTGAGCCAAAAATTTTACTCCATTTCATTCCTCGCGGATCTCTGATAAATACATGATCAAATAGATTAGAGTGTGTACTTTCAGAATTTGTATCACCTTCTATTCTGGAAGCGATTTTTCGCGATTTCGAGCAAATTTTGCAGGAATCTTGTTTTCACGGTACCTATGTAATTAGATTTTGTTTCGAACGCGTTGGTTTGTAAAGCTAACTTTTCTGGTAAAAAATAACACATATCACAATTTAATGCGATCTTACACTAAAAAGTTACAAGAATTTTTCTATAAGGTCTAAAATGTACCAGCAAATGCACAGAGTTTTCTTTTCATAAATTGATAGATTCGTATCAGCGGCTGAAAATTGGTGCTGAACAAATTGAATGTTAGGATAAATTCGAGCTCTGATATCGGAAAAGGTATTGATATAAAGAAAATAATCCGGTTACTTTACCATTCGTCTAAGTGCAAGTTCAAAAGTTTTAAACATAAAATAGAATTTGTTAACTATAGTAAAGATCGTATAGAAGGGCGGAGAAAATAGTTCAGTGAATAATTAGACGTTGACACGGTTATGAATTCGACCGTTCTATAACCGATTCCTGCTCCGTCTATTGATTAATCTAGCGGAACGACTACGTTAGAATGCTGCATCAACATTGAAAGAATTTAGCTCTGAATCAACAAAACAACCGATCATCACTGCTGGTTAGGATGAAGTTACTACAGAATTATCAAGGGTGGGTGGTATTCCGCCAGCACAGTGAGGAATAATTTGCACAAAATAATTTTTGATGTATGGATTAAAGAAGTGACGATCAGTATTAGGATGTTAGTTATCTTAGTGATATAAAAACAGAGGAGATAAATGACTCTGGCAAAATTATGTGAAATATCTTGTTGGTAGTAGTTGGAAACGTTTTGCTTATAGAATTCAAAAAGTATTTAATAAAAAAGTATTTGAACTGTAGACTGGTTTTCGAGCAAACATAAGCTCAAGGGATCTAGCATTTATATAAAAAATGGTAATGGAAAGAACATGAGAACAAAACTGACTTCTGTATATATACTTTGTCGATCTGACAAGACTAGATATACACAGGCGTCGGTTAACCGACACCGAAAAAGTCGAGCATTATCACATTCAAGAAATTTGCGTAGATAGTACTATTTGACTTTGAAGATGGTTGCAGGAGAAAATTAATGGCATGCATAACCGTCTTGTCCTCTTTCACACCAATGCACAGTGGGCATTTTTTGCTAGAGCAGGCGGACTTTAGCTTTATGAGTGAACTAAAATTTCATGAACCATTTTTTTATAGGTTTTTCATGATCCTCTTTCTAATGCCATGAGAGTTGGGTTTTGAA
>CAJNOQ010000448.1:0-50333 GCA_905250885.1 Didymodactylos carnosus | reverse complement strand
AAACTAGAAAAATCTGCAAAAAAGCGGCAGAAATGTCTTTAGGGGCTTTTCATAAATATAATGCAGTTTGATGCAAAACTGTATTGGCGAGCTCGGAGGCGTCTTATTTTACTCTGTGAAATGTTTACTCTATCTAATTAAACTATTAACACAAAACTACGGATAGAAGCTAGGGTAATTGAAATTAGAACTTTGGGTTTTCCCAAATCCTGGTTTTTAAACATTTAGAGTTACGCCTCATCGGATAGAAAATTGTTTCAGCTGACCAAAGCATTATTCAGTATTCTTTTAGCTGTCGTGGTTGATGAAAAAAGTCAGAAAAAGAAAAAGCTCATACTTTTGTCATGTACTTTAAGAAACAATCATCATAGTGGTAGAAATGTATGCAGGCATACGTTTACAGGAATCTAATGTATTTCAGTTTGAAACTTGTTATTTCCTGCATTTTCTTGTATGAAAGCCATTCCGGGTCTCCCGTATTTACCCCACTGTAATTCATTCACTGTATCCGTTCGATATTTTGCCAATAAGTTCAATAAACTTAAGATTTGAAACAACGTACTATAGCTTATTTTGTAGCCCTTTCAATTCTACATTTTTCTAAATACAAACTATTCCTAATTTCTATTTGTGAACGAAACTGTGATTATTCTTATATATCACTATGGGTAAAAATCGAGATATCTATCCAGTATTTAGCCAATAAATCTATGAGGATAAACTTTTAAAACAAAATATTGTAGTTCATTTTGAAGCCCAGAAAGTTCTCTATCTTTCAATGTATGGACTTTGGTCAAAGTCGTAGGAAAAATTTGAGAAACAAAGTGGATAACTTTCATTGAACTGGTGACGAAAACTGGTAAGAAATAATTTTTTCAAGGAGATCAGGAACAATTTTTGAAAGTTAGATGCGTTGGGAAGTGAAAAATGAAGCATGTCTGGTCATTTTCACTCAAAATCATATTGGGCCATTTTCTAGTAGAAACCGTTTTCCATCCTTTCACAACTTAAGCGTTTGTTAGATTAAATTCAATCAACACAGCTCTTTTTATTCTCGTGCAACATTATAAATATCCATTAACATTAATTGTTGACTAATTTTTCGGATCTTTCATCAAAATATTGAGCAATGTATTTCCTTTAATAGTATACAATAACGTGAAAAATAGCAAAAACGTTTCCGCTAAACATATAAAATAGACTCGTCAGAAAATAAGGCCTCGGTATTCACAGTTCATGATAATATAAAATCTATTTGTTTTGTTGGTACAAAAAGTTAGAAAAATGTAGAACAAACGCGAACTTGTTTGATCATCAAATCGTCGTTTAGTCGTCATCCTCGTCGCCTTCCAATTCTTCTTCATGTTCCTCTTCACCCTCCTCAGCTGCTTCTTCTTGACTGGCCTAAAGTATACAAAGTAATAGTAATGATATATCGGCTCAGTGAAAACGTCGATATTAGATAAGAATTGTTGATTTTAGCAGAAGAATATAGATCAACTATATTTTCTTTGATTTTTTAAGCATCAAATTAAAGTAAATCTTAATTAAGTATTAATTAACGATAGCTTACTCTCGCTCGTGCTTCTTCTTCAGGTGATGGATCTTCTGTCTCACCAATATCAGGTCCATCTGCATATTCTGCAGCTGGTTCAGGTGGTACTAAAACAGTCAAGCATACATGATTGTAGCAACATTTCAACTATACTATCAGTGAACGAAAAAGAACTTACATTGTGGTCCATAATCAGTCATTGCGTATTTATGTCCCCAACCGACATATAAATTTTCCCAAATCCTAAAAAATTAGCGAGAAAGCTTAGATAGATAAAACATTGTTTCCATACAATACATACATTCCTCTCGCAAATGCATAAGCGCCTGGCCATAAATTACCTTAAATTAAAAGAAAAAGAATTTGATTAGAACTTATTACAATATAATGATAGATAATTAATTACTTACTTCTTACAAATGCACATGCATACTGCGGTATCAGTAATGATGATATTTTTGCTGTCCATGGTCGAGTACCTTCAATTTCGGCATCAGCACCTACAGGTGTCAGAAGTGGTGGTCCAGATTCCTTGAACACATTAAATATAAATTAGAAATTATTTTCAGATCTTAATAGTTTAATACAACTTACAGGTTCAATTTCTTCTGCTCCTTCAGCTAAAAATCAATGTAAAATTAGAGTTAAATCATCTAATCGCAAATAAAAATAAAAAGATGTATTTAAAAGTAACCTTTCATTTCCTCTTCTTCTTCTTCGTTTTCTTCTTCTTTCTCAGAGTCTTGTTTTGGATTCCACCATTTTGTTCGACCTTGTGGTAATATATGTTGTACATGATGTACCCAGCCGTTAAATTCTTCATCAATTAGTTCGGACAGTGCAGCACCTGAAAATTAAAGACTAAACATATCGTATTTTTTAAAAACGACAAAAATCTACCTTTAAATTCTTCATTATCTTGATAATTATCTCGGCCTAGAATTGCAAGAAACAAGAGTATGTTAGAGTGGAAATATAAGATCAAGCTTATTGCTGAATATAATGAAAAACGAAATAGACTCAAAAATATGTTTATAATAGAAGTGTTTCTCTTTTAAAAACAGTTTTCTCTTCGTAGAAAAAATATCAGATATATCAACTATTTTTCTTTGGCGTCGTTTGTTAATTTTACTTACCACCCTCTTCCTCGGCTTCCTCTTCTTCATCATTAAATTTGAATCTTCCCGCAGGGCTAACATGTGTTGTAGCACTGATTCGTGCAATTTGAGCTCGTAAATAATGTTTTTCCACTCCTGGATCTAAATTTAAGATAATTATGACATGTATGTCACATTACATACATATAGAAACCTACATGATGGATAAGAGGTTATTTCTCGATTTAAATCTCCAGTAAGAAATAATTTGATATTTCGAGCTTGTGATATTTGAGCGGGTGTCACTTGTGGAAGTTTTGTCCACGGCATTCCAGCTAAAAAAGAAAAGACACTAAGTTTTAAAAAAATATATCACAATATTGCACATTGTTTGAAATCGAAATAATACTCACGGTAATTGCAAACAAAATAAGATAACTTATTAACTAAAAAAGACCAGTTAAATCCACAATTAGATATTGAAATAACCAAGAATAAGTAAAACACTAACCTCCAGTGCCTCTCTCTTCCTTTGGAACTTCTTGAGGTGTTTTAAATGTTGATTTTGGTAGGGGATCTTCTTCCTAAATAATGATAATCAGTCATATCATAAATTGTCTTCATAATTTTTGTAATATAACAAAAAAAAATAGATTCACAACAAACCTGTTCTTGTTCTTCTTCTTCAATTTCTTTCCCATCTTCGCTATCCTTTTGTTCTTCTTCTTCTTCATCCGCCATTTCATCGTCTCCAAATTTCACCTTCAATTGAAAACATATTTATCAAAAATTTGAATCTCTAGTAAAAACAAAAAGAATACCTCTGCAATATAATAGTTTTTTTGAATTCCAAATATTTTGCCCCAAAATCGTACTTTTTCAAACTGATGTTTGTCTACTAATTGTTTCAATGCCAGCCAAATTCTAGTAAAAAGATTAAGCAGAATTTAAATATTCAATGTATCTTCTCGATATTCACAAACCTGTATGTTTCTTCACGTCCAAGACCGATGCCAGACTGTTCAAAATAATAGGCATATTCCAGCAGATTTGGTAGTGGTGATTGAAGTGCTTCATCATCAAGTTGATCTGCATTATCAGGTTTCTAAATCAAAAGATCACTTGCAATTAGTTTCATTTTATAATGTTTTCAATATAAGAAAATTTTTGACAGAACATTAACAATTTGTGTGATTGTTACCTCAAACAATGGTTTTTGTTCTTCAGCTAAACTATGTTCACTATCAGGTGCATCTCTATCTCGTAATGTATCGTGCTGTGGACGAGATGTTTCACGTTTTACATCTTTACTAATATCTTCAAATATTTCAGTCGAATTACGTGGTTGTTCATTGAGCAATCGTGTCAGACAGTGTGCGAGATGATCATATCTATATCAAAAAATAGTTAAAAATAAGATGAAATGTGGAACAGAAAAATTCATAGTAATATGTTTAATTTTCAATTAAAACAAATTCACGTACAAATTTATGCCGTCTTTGGTTGTTGATGCGAGAATGTAGGCTTTAGCATCGACAAATTGTTTTTCTATATCGCCATTTGCAGGTGATGAACTTTGGTTCCGAAAGTTATTTTGATCTAGAGAAGATTTAGTACATGATTTAGGTTAGTTTTGATGTACACAAACTTATAATATACCTGCTGAATTAGTGGAATTATACACGGCTGACGTCATTTGTTTTACTACAAACTGATACAACCGAATATTATGTGCAGTAAAACAGTAGTATCATCTGCTTCTGTATAAATTAAACTCGAACTTCTTGTTGTCATCTTGTGTCGTTAGATGAAAACGTTGCTAACCGACCACCTTCCATTTTTTGGTTGGATGGCGTATGTGTCGCTATTATTTCTCGAGACAGCAGTATAACGCCACCTTTCTACTTCAGCAATGACAGATCCATAGTCTTAAGCAAAATAACAGCCACCAACATTGGATTGGAGCGTAGAAGCCGTTAAAAGAATACAATACGATGATTAATATCGCATTTGTATTGAAGGAGGATGAAGCACAAGGCGACAATTTTTCTTTCAACTATCACAATTATCAATCTATATTTTCAGCTTGAAAAGCATTACTCGTCACGATTGTCGGAAGAAAATTTATTAGATATTTATTCTGACCGATGAAACATAGAATATTTTTTATACATAGGTTAGACTATCAAAAGTCAGTCAAAGAATTGTGACTTCTTAATTTCTATAATATAGTCTTACAGAAGCTAATTTAGCGATCAGTTTCAAACAGCGATTGTAGTGTAATCATATTTTATAGATTAAACAGATGTTACTAATTTGATAATCGGTCAACAATTGTCGAAACATTTATTGTTTTCTACCAAAAAAAGAAAGATTTAAAAGGTGAATATATCTTAGAATCAAACGTCCATGTTTGAGACAAAAATCTTTTTATCTCTTTTACATATATTATCTTCAGTTTGTTCACTTGCTTTTGTTTCCTATGTATATGTTTCAAAATTATCACTGTACAGGTGTATATACATGAATGAAGTAAAACGATAAATTTCTCTCTCTCTCCTCCCATCTAATTAATAAATAAGTGTGAAAATAATTTGTAAATACGATGGTTTGATCAAAGCCAATTGTTTTTAACATTATATATCTAAATCAAGTTATCCACCTGCCTTATTTGCTTTTTCTTATTGTGTAGATAATTAATAAGTACACTTTTGCCGACTCGATGAAACTGAGACATATATATTTTACCTCACAATTCATATATTTAAAAAAGAAAGACATACCGATTCGAGAAGATGACTAACAATCATTTTTTTTCTTTTTTCTTTTTGTTCACTATTCAAATCATCTTATTAAGTTGTCATCAATTGAAAAAAACAGCAAGAGGATAGCTAAACGAAGAAATTGGTTCTTTATATTTGTTTCTTATTGTAAAAAAGTTTTTCACATCAGTTTTCTAAAATCGCACATTATTACTCATGACCTTTTACTTGTTCAAAAATCGTTCATTGAGATTATGGTCTTTTCCAAATGTTTTGTAAAGCTGAGTAAGTGTGTAAGTGGGTGGGTTCATTTTCTCTCTCTCTCTCTCTCTCTTTCCTCATTGAAAATGATTACAGTTATTTCATCGTTGCTAATTCTCTATTCAAAATGAAGACAATGGTTTGAAATGTCTCTCTTAAACAAAGTTAAATATCAAGGATTATGACAGTGAGGCGTGTTGATGAACGATTATATTGACTCTCTCGCTCTCTCTTTCTTTCTCTCTATTGTAAACAGGTTTCTTTTTTATATTGGAATAAGATGGTGATTGAGCCATATTTATAGTAGATGCTTCTCTATTACAGATATTGAGTCAAAATATGTATTGTTATACATACATATATATACAGCAAAAGAAGATGTACCAAAAACTAAGAGAAAAAATAAATAAGTAACTTTATAAGTTTTGTTAGAGTTAATATAATATCGAAAGTTATGTGAACGTGATATGTTATATGACAACCTTCAAAAATCTTTTCATTTCTAATAAGGTCAATGTTTTTTTAAAAAGTAAATTTATGTAAAAAAAATAAATCAAAAATATATTATCTATTAAAATATGATGTGTCGCTGATGACTACCATTTTGATACATTATGTTTAATTTTCAATTATTTCAAGACTTTGATTTAAATGTTTTATTAATAAATAATATTAGAGAATATTATAAAAAAAGAAAAGAAATCAATGTTACTATATAAACATATATACTGTTAACGTATTTTTACTTCAATATTGAATTAGTCTATTCTCTTTCATGTTTTTTAATCGATTCTCTGATAGTGGTGCAATTGTTAATAACTATGTCATGTGAATAACAAATATTAGAGAAAGATGAAGTGAGTCAATTGATCAACGAATGATGGTACAACAAAAGATGGCAGGCGGCAATATTTCTTTTTTTTTTTCTCCATTTAAAAACTGAAATAAGAACAATTTTCTGTTTCATTAATAGTGTATATATAAATTCTTTTTTTTTTAGAATGATGTAATCACTTTGATGATCTCGCGCCTACCATGTTTAACAAATGATAGTTTACCTTTTTAAAACAAAAACAACAAGAAAATATATTTAGTATAGATCAATTTAGAAAAGTGTCATTTTCTTTTTAAAGTTAAACATGTAAACATCAATCTATACTGATTTGATATTTGAATGCAAAAAATGCCTACTAAAACATGCTTTATTTTAAAGATAAGTATCAAAAACAGTTGGTTATATAATTCATAAGAAAATAAAACTTTCGTTTAGATAGAAGACATACATCAAATTTATCAGTTTATTATATAGTCTTTTTAATAGTAGTCATAATTAATCTACTAAATATTTTAACTTTAAAATTTACAGTACTCTAGTAAATTCTGATAGTTGAAATATTTAAAATGCGGATAATAATTTTCGATATCTGACCAAAAAAAAAATGTTAAAAACTTAATTTACAACTTGTAATAGAAATAGTTAAGATTACTTGTCTCTCTTGATGGATATACCGTCTATACAAAGGTGAAAAAGAAATGATGATAATTAGAATTTGTAACAAGTATACTGTTGAACTTGTTGACTGCTACAACTTATCTATGTAATATGGATTAACACAAATAAACAAAATGACATCAGGTTTTTGTATATGTGTGTAAATAGATATCTACTCTTTTTAGTTATTGAACGCCGATATCTCACTTTAATTTATGCCGCCTAGAATTAACAGGGTTTATTAGTTATTGTTATAATGATGATGAACAAAAATATAAAATTTGATATTGTAAATGTACCTTTCTGCCTTTAACAATGAGAAAAGAAAATAACCCGATGTGATGAGCGCACCTTTACATGTCATTCTTTTTAAAAATAAAACTGAATAGAGAGAAATACAATTGTTTGTTGAGAGACAAAACAAATCCATTTTAATCGAGTAAAAACTTATCATTTACAACTTTAACTATATATCAATTCTAGTCTACAACTGTTCATTTGTGAAATTTAATCAAATAAATATTTCAAACATATAACTCAATGTTATATGCAATTTCATCTATATTAATAACATTATATCCATCGATATTTTCATATATTCTAAAGTATTTTTGATAAAATAATTAAGTTTTTAAGTTGTTTCTTATTTAAAGACGAATTTTTTAATTATCTTTACTTAACAAGTTAATTTGATGTCAAAATGGAAGAATTATTCTTATCATCATCATCATCATCATCACTCTTATGTATACACTATATCATATAACATATTTAATTCTAATTTACGACAGAGAGATCGAATACGTGTCAAGAATCGTTGATTAGAGGATAAAGAATTTGTTACAAAAAAAATTTCCATCAATTGAACTTTTCTTTTCGTTCATTTCGTTCGTACTTACTTATTTTTTTATTTTATTCTTTAATATAACAGGCTAAAGTCACATAAGAGGATTAAACATGTCATCACGCACATGAGTTTGGTTCTTAACTCACTTGTTCTTCACTACACACGTAAATATCTACAAAGCCGTTTTTTCAATAATAATACATAATCTTTGCTCTTCTATATACAAGATATATATATAGAAGATAATTACATGTAAAAAAGATTTGAGGTAAAGAGAAGATCAAATTTTATCGTTTACTTTTTTTTTCGTCAGGTAAGAAAATACTCAGATAAAACTTTATAAAATAAATCATTGTTATAAAATTTTGATTCAAAAAACTAAAAGTAAAATTTAGAGAAACAAATTCAATTCTTATTGTTGATATAAATCACATCGAAAGTTAGCAAACATTTCTTGATTCTCTCTAACAACAACAACATAAAAAATAGAAAGATCTTGGAACAATTTTTCCTAGTACAGTTTAAAATCAAAACTTGTCCTAATAATATCCTATAACGAAGTTTTTTCTTTTTCTGTTAAAAATAGGAAGTGTAACTGTTTAGAAGGAGACGAAAAAAAAAAAAAACACTCGCTATTCAACAATAAAGTGTATAGTTGATATTACTTTTCAGCTTGACAAACTTTGTATAATTTACTATAGAATCGATAATCATTTTAATACATGTCACAATAAACTAAATATCATGTACACACGAAAGAAGAAATTTGCATGCGTTCACCTGAAATGTATATACTAATACACTTATACAAGCTTTTCTCTCTATGTATAGAACAGTACATGTCTGAAACTAAAAGTAAGGTGTGTTTGTTAAATTTTTCTCTTATATAAAAAAAAAAAAAACTTAATTGAGTTGATAATTATTCCAAGATAAACTTTGACAGAAAATTATAGTCACTATAAAGTCATAGACGTGTGCATAAACCTTTAACTATACTATATATCCCTTTTGTTCTTTTTTTTTCTGTTTTATTTACTTCGACATACATTTATTAACAGGTAGGCGATTCCAAAAGTTATCTATCCTATTCACCTATCCAATCATTGAATGAAATATCTACATAATATAGCAAACATCCGCTCCTGCCTTTTGTCAGTATAATAAATAAAAAAAACAAAAAAAACAAAATATATATATATATGAAACTGAAAAAGAGAAATGAACGAACCACAAAATCTTATAGTTCCGATCTTTCTTTTGTCTCATTTATTTACTAAGTAACCAGTTGAATATAAATCAGTATAGCAATATACAGATGAATAAATGAAAAAAAAATGAATAAAAAAAAAAAGACATTCATAGTCAACTTTACTATCTTTCATCGAATTTGAAATGAGATAATTTGATTGAATGGTACTATGAGTCCCTATCTTTACAAGTCAATAGAAAAAAAAGAGAAAAGAACCAGATTTATTGAATATTCACAAATATATAACACATGAATGAAAGTCAATAGAGAAAAGAGGTTTAGATCAATCGAAATTTGAACTTAAAGATCCGTTTTGAATCAAATTGTAGAAGCCCTTTTCTATTGATTAGAATTTTTATTTTGTTTTATTTTTGAAGAAAAAAAATCAGTAGAAGTCTTGACTTATTTCTCATTTAGGTATTCATTTCTCAATAGTTCATCCTTTCATCATCTCGCACTTATCCATAGACAAAGCTAAAATGTCTATCTATTTAAGTTATATCTGAATTATCTAAGATAAATTGACAAATTAAGAGTAGATCTTTTGAAAGGCAAGAAACTATTTTTGTTAAAGTACTGTATTACCTATTGGATGAACAGAGAAAACATTTTCTCCACTAATATACAGTTGAAAAATAAGTTAATCCTAATGATTGGAGAATAATATTGACACATCTGTGAATATGAGATATTTTAGACAAATTAGTACCGCAATTAAGAATAGCTAAACAGTCTCTATTAACATAAACATTTGTCTCATTAGCGGCGTTGACACACTTCTTTTTGCTAGAGACATTTTGTCGTCTACGAGCTAGTTTTATTGTTCATAATGGGACACGCTTATTCACTTGTCACCCTTATATCTAACTAACAAAAGCTTAACAACTTCAAATAATAGCTCAAGGATTCGACTAACATTTACATATTGATCCTGAACAGGCGTGAATAGAAGAAAACGTTTTCCCCTTTTTTTTTGTTTTGTTTTCAATGACAATAACTTACATCTCATTAGAGAAAGCTTACACTCTATCGAATATGTGTATAATAGACAATGACCAATTAGATAGTCTCACCATGGCATCACCTTCAACATCATTGTTTATTTGTAACCTATATCTGTTTTTTTTCTCTTCTTCTCTCTCTCTCTCTCTCTTTCTCTTCTCTTCCCGTTTTTTGAATTGATAGTACTTAAACAAACAAAAAATCTACATACGAATATATCTATACTGATCACATCTTTTGAAATGACTTTAAATAATTTTCATTTTACACGATGAACTTTCAATATGTGTACATAATGTTTACATATAACTAATTACACACAGGAAATCACTTTTTCTAATTTCTAATATTAATTGGCTCTGTATAGCTATGGAATGTTATTGTGTTTAGTAAAAAATTTTCTTTAGTTTGTGATAGTAAAGTACACATAGTAATTTAAATATGAAAGTCTGACTTTGACGTATATTCAAACGGCTTTGCTTTGATATACTGTCTCATTTAATTTTTAATCATTGAATGCAATTACTTTGAGATACGATGAGTAGAAGTAGAGAATATCTAGCCAGCAAGCGGTATGAGCGGCTGCTCGTACCTTTGGAGGAAAAAAGTGATTTTTACCGAGCACAACTGGCTCAAAAAATTGTGTTTCTACTCTCTAAAAAGAATAGATTTATTACGAAACCTAAAAGGATATAGAGAAGTGCAACCATTTCGAAACCGTTTTAGGTTTCGTATGAATCCCTTTTGGGTTTCGTACTTCGACTACGAAACCTTTATGTTAGAACCATAAAAGGTTTCGTAATAAACCTATTCTTTTTAGAGAGTATGGCGATTGTACGCACTTTATACTTTCTGTGCCCACCGTATGTACAGTGCCGTAGCCAAAGGAGGGGTGTACGCCTCCTCTGCTTTTGAAAAAAAATTTCTCTTTAACAATCTATTTTCTCTCGAGAATTTCCTCTGAACTCTTGTCCATATTTGGTAACTAATCTAATCAATATTTAACGAGAACATACTTTCTCTCACTTTGTCTCCCAAACTAATTCAGAGTAAAATCTTTCTCCCACTTTCTTTCCATGAGAAAAAATTCTCAAATTGATGTCAACATTATTATTATCATTTAGTTATAGTGTAGAAATTCTAATAGTAGATGATGTTGTCTTCTCGTACTGCTATGGTTTTCTCTCAAAAAATTTACACCCCTCCTACTCTTTCCTTTCATCACGGCACTACGTATGTATCTTAGAAAAATTCTAAATCCGCCATTGAGAAAGATTGACCTTTATCAGCAGTACCGTAGTTAGAGAAAACAGAAGAGATGATGTCAATTCTTTTAGAGAAAGTATGTTTTCATGAAATATTGATTCGATGCGCCAGTAAATTTGGGCAAGAGATCAGAGATTATTAAAGAGAAAAGTTTTTTTAAAAAACAGAAGGAGTACACCATGTCACACCTATTCTGTCTTCATGGTACTGTTAATAGGTCCAATGCCATTTTTGAGAAAAGATCCTATGAAATAAAATATGTATTATGTTTATACGATATTTAATGACTTTCTTTCAGCATTTTAAAACATTATCATTAGCTTTATTTTTTTACTCTTTATATAAAATAATTTACTTTACCTGGGTAAAGTAAGGAAGAAAATCATGTTCTATTTTTCTTCTCTTATTTTTCTGGTGACTACTTCAGTTTTATTTGAGATATAATCCTAGCTGCAGTCAAACCGATTCACGTTGAATACGATGCTTCTGTTCTTTATTGACGTAATAATCACTTTGTAAGATTTTTGTTTGACGATAAAAAAAGAAACTTCGTTTGTCAAGTTCTATGTGTATTTTCTTTTTTTTTTATTTTCATCTACTCAAAAAAGACTTTTTTTGACTTTCTCATTTTTAAAATCAAAATGTAAGAAAGAAAAGAAAAGAAAAAAGATGACCAATGAAAATAACTAAAACGTGAAAACCAATACGATGAACAGGTAGGTATCGTTTTTTGCGATGTGATATGTACATAAATAAATCCATAGAAAAGAAATAAATGAGACTAACAACACACACAGTAAGAAACAATCATCTGTCGCGATATGTTTGAAGATTTCTTGCATTTATTTTTGTATTCGTCTACTGGTATTCTAACGTGTATTCATTTTCAAGTAACAAATGATTTTTTTTTTGACAGATAACTAAGTTTTCGATTCGTTTCCTTTTTTTTTTTCAATTCAAAAAGAGTCAATCTGTCTAATATGCAGTAGGCACCAATCACTCAGATTTTTTTCTAAAATAGAATAAAATTCTGAATAGTTTACATTTCAAGTTTACCACTCTCTTCTCTTTTTCCACCCACGATAGTTTTAGTCCGATGTCTTATTCAACTTTTTGAATCTATTTAGAGTTTAGTCAATTAATTAGTTCAATTAATGCAACACAAAAATTATTGATAAAATAGAACAACGAAATTCGAGATACGATACACGACGCATAAAGCAACAAAATATAAAATCAACCTTGAGAATTTAAACAAAATATAACAATAATGTATTGTCAAAAAATAAATAAAATGCACTAGACTCGTTCGTTATCGCCGTTTTTCGTCTTGTTTTAAGATTGATCCATGGAATTATTTGATCAACCGAAATATCAAACTGTTTGTTAATAAAACGATGAATTCAAGACACGTGGCTACTTCAAGTGAGTAATGAGAATTGTGTGGGACAGAAATAGAATCATTTCTTTTCATTTTGAATTAGTGTAAAACATGAGTATTTCCGATAGATCAGATTTATTATTTCTAACCCCCAAAATAACAGTTGGTTATATAATTCATAAGAAAATAAAACTTTCGTTTAGATAGAAGACATACATCAAATTTATCAGTTTATTATATAGTCTTTTTAATAGTAGTCATAATTAATCTACTAAATATTTTAACTTTAAAATTTACAGTACTCTAGTAAATTCTGATAGTTGAAATATTTAAAATGCGGATAATAATTTTCGATATCTGACCAAAAAAAAAATGTTAAAAACTTAATTTACAACTTGTAATAGAAATAGTTAAGATTACTTGTCTCTCTTGATGGATATACCGTCTATACAAAGGTGAAAAAGAAATGATGATAATTAGAATTTGTAACAAGTATACTGTTGAACTTGTTGACTGCTACAACTTATCTATGTAATATGGATTAACACAAATAAACAAAATGACATCAGGTTTTTGTATATGTGTGTAAATAGATATCTACTCTTTTTAGTTATTGAACGCCGATATCTCACTTTAATTTATGCCGCCTAGAATTAACAGGGTTTATTAGTTATTGTTATAATGATGATGAACAAAAATATAAAATTTGATATTGTAAATGTACCTTTCTGCCTTTAACAATGAGAAAAGAAAATAACCCGATGTGATGAGCGCACCTTTACATGTCATTCTTTTTAAAAATAAAACTGAATAGAGAGAAATACAATTGTTTGTTGAGAGACAAAACAAATCCATTTTAATCGAGTAAAAACTTATCATTTACAACTTTAACTATATATCAATTCTAGTCTACAACTGTTCATTTGTGAAATTTAATCAAATAAATATTTCAAACATATAACTCAATGTTATATGCAATTTCATCTATATTAATAACATTATATCCATCGATATTTTCATATATTCTAAAGTATTTTTGATAAAATAATTAAGTTTTTAAGTTGTTTCTTATTTAAAGACGAATTTTTTAATTATCTTTACTTAACAAGTTAATTTGATGTCAAAATGGAAGAATTATTCTTATCATCATCATCATCATCATCACTCTTATGTATACACTATATCATATAACATATTTAATTCTAATTTACGACAGAGAGATCGAATACGTGTCAAGAATCGTTGATTAGAGGATAAAGAATTTGTTACAAAAAAAATTTCCATCAATTGAACTTTTCTTTTCGTTCATTTCGTTCGTACTTACTTATTTTTTTATTTTATTCTTTAATATAACAGGCTAAAGTCACATAAGAGGATTAAACATGTCATCACGCACATGAGTTTGGTTCTTAACTCACTTGTTCTTCACTACACACGTAAATATCTACAAAGCCGTTTTTTCAATAATAATACATAATCTTTGCTCTTCTATATACAAGATATATATATAGAAGATAATTACATGTAAAAAAGATTTGAGGTAAAGAGAAGATCAAATTTTATCGTTTACTTTTTTTTTCGTCAGGTAAGAAAATACTCAGATAAAACTTTATAAAATAAATCATTGTTATAAAATTTTGATTCAAAAAACTAAAAGTAAAATTTAGAGAAACAAATTCAATTCTTATTGTTGATATAAATCACATCGAAAGTTAGCAAACATTTCTTGATTCTCTCTAACAACAACAACATAAAAAATAGAAAGATCTTGGAACAATTTTTCCTAGTACAGTTTAAAATCAAAACTTGTCCTAATAATATCCTATAACGAAGTTTTTTCTTTTTCTGTTAAAAATAGGAAGTGTAACTGTTTAGAAGGAGACGAAAAAAAAAAAAAACACTCGCTATTCAACAATAAAGTGTATAGTTGATATTACTTTTCAGCTTGACAAACTTTGTATAATTTACTATAGAATCGATAATCATTTTAATACATGTCACAATAAACTAAATATCATGTACACACGAAAGAAGAAATTTGCATGCGTTCACCTGAAATGTATATACTAATACACTTATACAAGCTTTTCTCTCTATGTATAGAACAGTACATGTCTGAAACTAAAAGTAAGGTGTGTTTGTTAAATTTTTCTCTTATATAAAAAAAAAAAAAACTTAATTGAGTTGATAATTATTCCAAGATAAACTTTGACAGAAAATTATAGTCACTATAAAGTCATAGACGTGTGCATAAACCTTTAACTATACTATATATCCCTTTTGTTCTTTTTTTTTCTGTTTTATTTACTTCGACATACATTTATTAACAGGTAGGCGATTCCAAAAGTTATCTATCCTATTCACCTATCCAATCATTGAATGAAATATCTACATAATATAGCAAACATCCGCTCCTGCCTTTTGTCAGTATAATAAATAAAAAAAACAAAAAAAACAAAATATATATATATATGAAACTGAAAAAGAGAAATGAACGAACCACAAAATCTTATAGTTCCGATCTTTCTTTTGTCTCATTTATTTACTAAGTAACCAGTTGAATATAAATCAGTATAGCAATATACAGATGAATAAATGAAAAAAAAATGAATAAAAAAAAAAAGACATTCATAGTCAACTTTACTATCTTTCATCGAATTTGAAATGAGATAATTTGATTGAATGGTACTATGAGTCCCTATCTTTACAAGTCAATAGAAAAAAAAGAGAAAAGAACCAGATTTATTGAATATTCACAAATATATAACACATGAATGAAAGTCAATAGAGAAAAGAGGTTTAGATCAATCGAAATTTGAACTTAAAGATCCGTTTTGAATCAAATTGTAGAAGCCCTTTTCTATTGATTAGAATTTTTATTTTGTTTTATTTTTGAAGAAAAAAAATCAGTAGAAGTCTTGACTTATTTCTCATTTAGGTATTCATTTCTCAATAGTTCATCCTTTCATCATCTCGCACTTATCCATAGACAAAGCTAAAATGTCTATCTATTTAAGTTATATCTGAATTATCTAAGATAAATTGACAAATTAAGAGTAGATCTTTTGAAAGGCAAGAAACTATTTTTGTTAAAGTACTGTATTACCTATTGGATGAACAGAGAAAACATTTTCTCCACTAATATACAGTTGAAAAATAAGTTAATCCTAATGATTGGAGAATAATATTGACACATCTGTGAATATGAGATATTTTAGACAAATTAGTACCGCAATTAAGAATAGCTAAACAGTCTCTATTAACATAAACATTTGTCTCATTAGCGGCGTTGACACACTTCTTTTTGCTAGAGACATTTTGTCGTCTACGAGCTAGTTTTATTGTTCATAATGGGACACGCTTATTCACTTGTCACCCTTATATCTAACTAACAAAAGCTTAACAACTTCAAATAATAGCTCAAGGATTCGACTAACATTTACATATTGATCCTGAACAGGCGTGAATAGAAGAAAACGTTTTCCCCTTTTTTTTTGTTTTGTTTTCAATGACAATAACTTACATCTCATTAGAGAAAGCTTACACTCTATCGAATATGTGTATAATAGACAATGACCAATTAGATAGTCTCACCATGGCATCACCTTCAACATCATTGTTTATTTGTAACCTATATCTGTTTTTTTTCTCTTCTTCTCTCTCTCTCTCTCTCTTTCTCTTCTCTTCCCGTTTTTTGAATTGATAGTACTTAAACAAACAAAAAATCTACATACGAATATATCTATACTGATCACATCTTTTGAAATGACTTTAAATAATTTTCATTTTACACGATGAACTTTCAATATGTGTACATAATGTTTACATATAACTAATTACACACAGGAAATCACTTTTTCTAATTTCTAATATTAATTGGCTCTGTATAGCTATGGAATGTTATTGTGTTTAGTAAAAAATTTTCTTTAGTTTGTGATAGTAAAGTACACATAGTAATTTAAATATGAAAGTCTGACTTTGACGTATATTCAAACGGCTTTGCTTTGATATACTGTCTCATTTAATTTTTAATCATTGAATGCAATTACTTTGAGATACGATGAGTAGAAGTAGAGAATATCTAGCCAGCAAGCGGTATGAGCGGCTGCTCGTACCTTTGGAGGAAAAAAGTGATTTTTACCGAGCACAACTGGCTCAAAAAATTGTGTTTCTACTCTCTAAAAAGAATAGATTTATTACGAAACCTAAAAGGATATAGAGAAGTGCAACCATTTCGAAACCGTTTTAGGTTTCGTATGAATCCCTTTTGGGTTTCGTACTTCGACTACGAAACCTTTATGTTAGAACCATAAAAGGTTTCGTAATAAACCTATTCTTTTTAGAGAGTATGGCGATTGTACGCACTTTATACTTTCTGTGCCCACCGTATGTACAGTGCCGTAGCCAAAGGAGGGGTGTACGCCTCCTCTGCTTTTGAAAAAAAATTTCTCTTTAACAATCTATTTTCTCTCGAGAATTTCCTCTGAACTCTTGTCCATATTTGGTAACTAATCTAATCAATATTTAACGAGAACATACTTTCTCTCACTTTGTCTCCCAAACTAATTCAGAGTAAAATCTTTCTCCCACTTTCTTTCCATGAGAAAAAATTCTCAAATTGATGTCAACATTATTATTATCATTTAGTTATAGTGTAGAAATTCTAATAGTAGATGATGTTGTCTTCTCGTACTGCTATGGTTTTCTCTCAAAAAATTTACACCCCTCCTACTCTTTCCTTTCATCACGGCACTACGTATGTATCTTAGAAAAATTCTAAATCCGCCATTGAGAAAGATTGACCTTTATCAGCAGTACCGTAGTTAGAGAAAACAGAAGAGATGATGTCAATTCTTTTAGAGAAAGTATGTTTTCATGAAATATTGATTCGATGCGCCAGTAAATTTGGGCAAGAGATCAGAGATTATTAAAGAGAAAAGTTTTTTTAAAAAACAGAAGGAGTACACCATGTCACACCTATTCTGTCTTCATGGTACTGTTAATAGGTCCAATGCCATTTTTGAGAAAAGATCCTATGAAATAAAATATGTATTATGTTTATACGATATTTAATGACTTTCTTTCAGCATTTTAAAACATTATCATTAGCTTTATTTTTTTACTCTTTATATAAAATAATTTACTTTACCTGGGTAAAGTAAGGAAGAAAATCATGTTCTATTTTTCTTCTCTTATTTTTCTGGTGACTACTTCAGTTTTATTTGAGATATAATCCTAGCTGCAGTCAAACCGATTCACGTTGAATACGATGCTTCTGTTCTTTATTGACGTAATAATCACTTTGTAAGATTTTTGTTTGACGATAAAAAAAGAAACTTCGTTTGTCAAGTTCTATGTGTATTTTCTTTTTTTTTTATTTTCATCTACTCAAAAAAGACTTTTTTTGACTTTCTCATTTTTAAAATCAAAATGTAAGAAAGAAAAGAAAAGAAAAAAGATGACCAATGAAAATAACTAAAACGTGAAAACCAATACGATGAACAGGTAGGTATCGTTTTTTGCGATGTGATATGTACATAAATAAATCCATAGAAAAGAAATAAATGAGACTAACAACACACACAGTAAGAAACAATCATCTGTCGCGATATGTTTGAAGATTTCTTGCATTTATTTTTGTATTCGTCTACTGGTATTCTAACGTGTATTCATTTTCAAGTAACAAATGATTTTTTTTTTGACAGATAACTAAGTTTTCGATTCGTTTCCTTTTTTTTTTTCAATTCAAAAAGAGTCAATCTGTCTAATATGCAGTAGGCACCAATCACTCAGATTTTTTTCTAAAATAGAATAAAATTCTGAATAGTTTACATTTCAAGTTTACCACTCTCTTCTCTTTTTCCACCCACGATAGTTTTAGTCCGATGTCTTATTCAACTTTTTGAATCTATTTAGAGTTTAGTCAATTAATTAGTTCAATTAATGCAACACAAAAATTATTGATAAAATAGAACAACGAAATTCGAGATACGATACACGACGCATAAAGCAACAAAATATAAAATCAACCTTGAGAATTTAAACAAAATATAACAATAATGTATTGTCAAAAAATAAATAAAATGCACTAGACTCGTTCGTTATCGCCGTTTTTCGTCTTGTTTTAAGATTGATCCATGGAATTATTTGATCAACCGAAATATCAAACTGTTTGTTAATAAAACGATGAATTCAAGACACGTGGCTACTTCAAGTGAGTAATGAGAATTGTGTGGGACAGAAATAGAATCATTTCTTTTCATTTTGAATTAGTGTAAAACATGAGTATTTCCGATAGATCAGATTTATTATTTCTAACCCCCAAAATAACTTTTGTATAAAAACATTTGAGTTAGAATCGTGAAACTAGAAAAAATGTTGAGATAATCTCCATGAGTGCCTTAGAATTAGGATTATTTTTCAAGTATTCAATACATGTTTGTATCATTTTAGGTCGAATATTAACTGATGTGCCTTGTCGAGTGTGCAATGACAATTCATCGGGAAAACATTATGGTATATTTGCATGTGATGGGCAAGTATTTAGAGCTTTTATTCTTTGTATTTTTTAATGATTTATAGTTGCCCTATAAAGTTTCATTATCAGTTTATAGCTGCCATGAAAATAGTTAAAAATGTTTCATTTGAGCTTATTATTCACAAATGTTTGAATTTATTTTAAATTTAAATTTAAATTCTAGCAAGAATATATCATACGATAGCAATTAATTGAGAACTATAAGCATTGAATTGTAACCTTTTTATCTTAATAGAAAATTAAAACAAAAGAGAAGTAATATTTTTCCGTTTTATTGTTTTGTAATGTGTTGTATCTAGTACTCGGATGTATTGTTTGTCTGTGGATTCAGATCTAGAAGCATGATATATATATATATGTTATTCACTGTAATTATACGCTTATTTGACAATAGTATTGTACTTTGCCGTTGTCACTTTGTTGTACTTCTAAATTTTGCTCATTTCATTTCATTTTTTGACATTATATTTAATTTTCGACGTTGTTGTTAGTGACTGACTGTATATATGTAGTGATGAGGTATCAAATGAGAAATAGCCTAAGGGCTAAGACTAATCATTGATAGTTGATTGTTAATGGTCTCGACTAATTATTGTATATCTTATGTATGTATGTGTGTGTGACAGTTGAACGCGATATTGGTTACTCCACAATACAACACACCCCTAATTAAATACCTGTAAAAATAAAAGCAATAAAAGTGTACAATTTAGTCTAAAATCATAGAGAAACCGTCCTTTGTTCACTTATAAACGTTATACTTGTCGCGTTATTAAAAAGAGTTAAACATTGAACATTTTGACCATGACAAAAAATATATATAGACGATTGAAGAATAAATGAAGGATGCTAATGACGCTAGGAGAATGACTATAAAAAATACGAAAATTTGTCATTGTAGTAAATTGAAATATCAATGAGCCAACCTAATAAGTCTAAGATCTAAAATGACCGTAGTAAAAACAATCAGAAATGGAGATAAGCATTAAATTATTTCAAACACTAGATTTTTTTTTTGTTCAAGTTAACCAGAAAAAACGATGTGTCTTTTAAAAATACATCATAAACTACTTGAAGAACGATGAAACTATTTCAGAAATGATTATTAGAATAGTGAACAAACGTTGTAATATTTTCAAGGGGAAAATTGCGGACTTTATAGACTTGAGTCCTCTCACATCTTTTAAAGTCCCCAAAGTCCGAGAACTTGAGCGGACTTTCGGGACTTTAAAATTCGGTAAAGTCTTCGTAAGTCCCCCTTGAATATTTCCCATCCATAGTAGGTGTAACCACCGTCTTTTGCATCCATAAGTTAAACTATTGATCCTCGAATAACTTCTGCAGATGCTTTCTGAACTTGTGTTTGTGTATCATGATGGAATTTGATGTGTATCAATTGTTTTTTGAACATGTTTTCGACTAAATCTACATATTGTGCATTAATGATATCTATTCTGATTGAACTATAGAAATAATTGTAAATATATTGACAGTAAAATATTTTTTCATTTTCAATTACTTTTGGAATTAGAATAAATTTTAAATGATAATTTTTTTTTTAATATTTTAGATGTGCCGGCTTTTTTAAACGATCAATAAGGCGAAATCGACAATATGTTTGTAAAAATCATGGCATGGGAAATTGTCCTGTTGATAAAACACATCGAAATCAATGCAGAGCATGTCGATTAAAAAAATGCCTAGAAGTAGGCATGAATAAGGAAGGTAATGATGTTTTAAAGGACTACTAGACTATTTAAAGTAGTAGAATAGCTTTTAATTATGCATATCACTCGTATTAATCTCCCATTCAGTCGATCTATTTAACTAATACGATTTAGAAAAGATAGCAACTAGTAAAATATAGTGCTATCCAACATCGTCCACTTGAATTTGGATCAATGACTTCTAAAGTATTCAAGTTTTTGTTAAATTTTTATAAATATTAGCTAGACATTCTTGTATATATACATAGATCAACATAAAAAACATCTTTTTTCTGTATATGATTGAAGCGTATGGTGAAAATGAAAAGAGCCATAGGCATTTATCACAACATAGTTCAGGTTAATCAGTCTATATGAACAATTTTTTTTTTAATATTTTCGATTGGTTGAACAAATAGTATGTTAACAGAACTTTAATTGGCGAAAGTTGATTTCCACTTGATCGTTTCAATAAAATTATTTACTTGACCACTTCAAAGTGTCAATTTGTTCTTTTCACTAGAAGTTTTTCTATTTATGATACTTGAACAATATCAATTCAATTTTTTATGTGAAAAAGAAACATGAACTAAAAATCAATGATAAGTAAAAACATTCCAAACATTGTCATTTAAAACACGATCAATGTATTTGTTGACAAAAAAAAAAAGAGTAATACTAACAAATATCATTTTTATATTGAACATTGGAATTTTTAAATAGAATCAAAATTGATAAAGAATAAAGAATGTTTACTTATTTAATTTAGTTCTGAGAAAAGTAATGGTGCTTAAGGCAGACATTAAAATAATAGACAGAATCATCCATGTAAAACTACGTAAACGAGAGTATTTGACGGTTGAAATAGATACAGCGCCTGCTTGTCAACTAGATTAAAACGTACATGTATCTAACTACATGCTGATTGAAATTGGGTTCTAGTTGAAGTGTCTGCTGCATCGATCGACTCATCGTATAATCATCATTGGATTAGTCAACACCATCGAACTGCACTCAATTTAATCCAGATGTAACTAGATGAAATTTTTACCTTTAATCAGTGACAGACTTACCTAGTTCTAGGCTGTATTATCTTTAGATAGGAGGATCTATTAAAATGTTCAAAACTGAGTTTTCCACATTTCTATATAGAATCAAGGATTCTCTTCAAAATGGAAGTCATCTTGATTCTTATAAATGTTTCTATCATGCGTCATAGTATTTTCGAAAGAAATAATTTTTATTTCTGCTCTTCCAGCTGTACAACATGAGCGAGGACCACGAAATTCAACGATTCGTCGTCAAATGGCATTATTACTCAAAGAGTCTAGTGATTTGATCAATGCTTATCATACCGCGCCATTTCTACGTACAAATGGAATTGCTGCACATGTAAATATGAATCTCCCCATTACACCATCAACATCCATGACAGTCACTACCGCATCTTCTTCCAACAGGACAAGTATATCTTCTCCAATCACTGCCGTTTCTCCAACAGTCGTACATCCCACACCAAAGGTAAAAATCCAAAGTTAATTTCAAATATATTGTATCCGTTTAACTACTATTTTCTTTTTATCAGCATCCATTTGATTTACGAATTAATTATCATGATACACATGAAACAGCTGCAAGAATATTATTCAATGCTGTTAACTGGGCAAAAGCTGTGCCGGCATTTTTCGGTTTATCTATTCGAGATCAAGTAATGGTACAGAAAAGAAGAAGGAAAACGACATCTACTTAAAAACTACATCATCTTTTTCATGTGTTTAGTTATCATTACTGGAAGATGGTTGGAAAGACTTATTTGTACTTGGTGCAGCTGAAAATCAACTATCACTCGATCGAGATGATTTGTTAACCAAAGCGGGTATTTACAGTGAAAAATTATCGTCTGATATTGAACAATTACAAGATTTTATTCTTAAATTTAAACAAATGCAAGTTGATTCAACAGAATTTTATATGCTAAAAACTATTGTCTTATTTAAAACAGGTAATTAAAAGTAATAATTACCTTTTTTTAACATTTTTCTCATATTTTTCTCATGTTTTAGTAATTTCTAATTGTAATGCCTCTTTAAACAATTTACATTTACGTGATTTACAAAGTGTAGCATGTTTACAAAGTCAAGCACAAGCTCTGTTAAATCGATATATAGCCACTACTTATCCTACACAACCACTTCGTTTTGCTAAACTTTTATCAATGATACGCTCTCTACTTGATATATCATCATCAACAATCGAAGAATTACTTTTTCGTAAAACGATTGGAACGATACGAATGGAACAACTCGTTAAAGATATGTACAAAATGCCCGATATACCGTCACTGTTATAAGACGTTTAAGCAACTACAAAATTTTCCTGTTTTCCTTCTCTAAAGTAGCATTCAATGCAAGATAATAATTGTTAGTGCAATGTTATCATCCATTTTCATGCAATAGTTTTATGTCCCGGTTTTTAACGATCAGAGAACTTATCATGATTAAATTAAACTATTATATGGAAGATAGTTTTACTAACCATATTTTCTTCTACGGGTTTTTATTTTAAAGGTCAACGGGTCGGGTCATTCTTTAATCATCATCATTTTATCTGAAAGTGAATTCTTCACTTTTGTTTTTATTTTATTGTGATTTGTGTGTTAATTGTTATGCAGATGTTATATTAATAGAAATAATCATCCAAAAAATGTGCGATTATGGGAGAAATACTTTTTTATTATGGTTTGCAACTAAAAAATATAAATTAATCATAAAATGCAGCGATACTAATTTATTGAAAATTTCGAATAGATCTGAAAGAAAAATATTAAATCTAGATTGTTCTCAAAAACTAAATATTCAGTAAAAAATTTTCTCATATTCATCAGTAGACTATAATTAAGTTAAGTAAAATTTTCATTTCTCATGTCACTAATGATTTTAAATAGTATCGTTAATGTTCCATGTAGTCATCTTTATAGACTGATATTAATTGTTGCATGTTTTAACGTGATACCATTTTTCTATTTTGTTTTTTGTCTCAATGTAAATTTTCATCATAATAGTAGCTTCTCTCGACATACTATTAGTAAATGTCAATTAAACTTTTAATTGTGCATCAGTTAAATAAGACTTGAAAGTCCATATATAGACATCAAACAAAGAAAGCTCAGATCATTATTGAGTAGTATTTTTTAGTCTCAATGTATCCGAAATGAAATAAATATCTATTAGAGAGATATGCGTGTTATTAAAACATGAACACTGATACAAGCCGATTAAATTGTTATTGTTTGAAGTGACCACAAATGTATAACTTTCTGCATGCATTGTTCCGACAAAAATAATAAAAAAATGATCAGTGGCCACTGAATATGAAGCAAAAAAACAAAAATTAAAAGTTGAACTATCGAGATACTGTTAAGAACACAGAACTTTGTGAATAGAATATAAATACAATTCTCTCATTTTGCTCATAATTATATTTTCGAATAGAAATATTTCAGCGTACTAAAACGGTATTATTGTACATCGTTACTGTTATACTTCTCTAAAAAACCTTTCGATTAGCTTGATTATATCTTTTAGTTCACGAATAAGCTACTGTTCTTTTCTTTTCTAACATTTAAGTATCAATATTAATTATAATGACAACTCTTGATTATGTAATAGACATAAAAAATAATTAAATGAAATTTGGCTTTCCTCCTTTGAAAGCATCGGATTATGTTTCTACCTGATAATATGATTAAAGTGAGTAATAAAAAATTCAGTTGTCCTTAACGTAGTAGTTAAAATATGAAAAAAATGGTGAATATCATAGAGGGAGAAAGAGAGAGAGAAAGTGTGTTAGTCTAAACGTACAGTTCTCATCGTGTACAGATGACACAATCCATGGCTCTGAATCTATCTGGAACCAATAACATCGGGAATATCATAATTTTAGTTATAAGTTATATAAATGATTGATAAACTTCTGTTCCTTCTCTTTACAGTCGAATATTTCATCTATACTGTATATTTGAATTATTTTTCATTCCATTAACATAATTATCTGTTTTAATTGTTCAAATCTTCTTATACAAATCAAAAACTAAGCCATATATCTATTTTGATCATAGCCAAAACGAATTTTTTACTCATACCAGTATATATAATCGGAAATAAAAAGAAATATCTCTCGTTTTCTCTCTTGTATTCAGTTAATAATAGAATGGTCCGGATATTGGCCAATCTTAACATCTATACTTAAATAATAATTGCACATGATAATGAACTTGGCATATCTGACACGCCAATGTTGTTGTCTTGCCTTTCAGGTGATTATTTAATAGATCGAGAGAAGGTGAGTAAGTTGTGTATTCTATAATCGACTATGATAACATACGTTTGTGAAAGATGGATTGGACAAAACAGCTCAGAGCAATATGTCACTTTTCACAAAAATCAGTATACTGAACAGTCGTTGTTTGATTATATAACAAAAACATAACTAGTTTAATTTCTATACTGAATCTATTCATTTATACTATCAATAATGATACATACGTTTTGAATTTGAACAAAAAAAACGACAACAAAATGAAGAAAGTTAGGTGTTTTCAATAAAATATACTTGAGTTAATCAAATGACACACTCAGTTCACTTCAGTCATATTGTTACATCATAACATGAATAAAACTGATCAGTTTTGCAAAAGAGTATCAACAAATATCAGTGTAGAAACAACAACTTTAAGACAGCAGGCGCTCGTACACACAGAGAGTAAGATGACCTGTAGAGAGAGACTGGTGTAAGAATTTTTTTTTTTCCATCACTTTTACTTTGGATGTCAACTTGTCATCTTTAGTCAAACACATCATCATCATCACACGTATATAATAACCAGTTCGCTTATAGTATTTCAACAACTGTTCATGTATGAGTGTATGTGTGTGTGTGTGTGTGTGTGTAGTGAGTTAGAAACAAATAGAGGCGTTTATAAAATGAACACTGAACAATTATGATGATATAGAATATAGAGCATCGATACTATCAGATTTATAATTACCAGATTAACTTCTACTTGAACGCTTTAATTGATAATCGGTTGTAGTAAGAGTTAGAAGTAATGATATTCATCTGAAAAACATTGCTATTATTTTTGTGCCTCAAGTTCTATAGTACTGATTTTACTAAATTTTTTCTAATTAGTATAAAATGCACAATTAAAAATTAACTATAGGTTCAGTTAATCGAATATGAAATTTACAATATCAACATAAAATCTAGACATCACTGTTTTCTGAACTGACTTTGATGGAAATTTATGGTACACTATTTCTCAAATAGGCTATATGTTAGTATAAATATGTAAGAATTAAACATTGTATAGTAATATTCCCAGTTCTTGAGATAGTTAAGAACGAGTTTATAAAAACCAAATTGATTTTTTAAATAAAAATCATTTTATTATTTAAATAAAAATTATTTTCTCAAAAATAAAATGTCTGTTTTTATGTATATTTATACATAAAGACATCATGTAACAGTTAGATATGAAAGAGATAACAACAATAGCGCTAGAAACTTACGTATACAAAGAAAACTCAGTTTTGTTGACAAAAAAAGAATTATATTCAAATTGAGAAGTAACAATAAATGAAAACACATTATAGTATGTCATAGTCAAACTTGCAACTTCTTCTTCGATTTGACATCACCCGTATAAGGTTTTAAACGATAATCGATTTGTGCACGACGTTTTTTAACTTCATTCTCGAGTTTACGAAGCTATAAAATTAAAAAGTAGGGAATTGTTGATGAGAAAATATGCGCTAAACAATAAACATCAATAACTTTGTACGCAGAATTTATGCACTTTTTTAAATTCAAAAAATATTCTTTTACAATGGACGATTAATGCTGGTCACTAACAAACGTTTATCCTTACATGTGATCGTTTTTTTCCGACAATCAAAATAGAAGAGTCATTTGTACTGAGTCCAAGAATGATCCTTTTCCTCGACCGAGATGGTTGAAAGAAATCGAAAAAGTGATGAAGCAGAAGGGTTTCCAGTCAGTTGTGGATGTATGAAACTTTCATAAAAATTGCTATAAACCAAATCACTTATTCGTTTAAAAACGTTTTTTTATAAACGACTCAATCAAATAGAAAAACGTTTTTTCCACAAATCGCGACGCTTCCGAGCTTGACGCGACATCTTTTCATTGTATTCATTCAAATCATTTGGAAACCCACTTTATATGCAATCTCAATCGCAGCTGGTAAGTACTCTCTTTAGTTCAAAAAAAAGTGAGTACAATTTATATGTAGACCGGTGTAGTCAATTAGATCACAGATTTGTTTACGAAATAAAAACTACAATATTTGCAATCAATTTTCTTTCTAACTCCTGGTTATAACCTATTCATACCTCCTTTAATTCTAATTCTGCCTGTCGTTTCTCTTCAAATACGTTTCCTTTTGGTTGCGTTCGTCGTTGTAACATTTTGTCAGTGATTTGTCGAATTCTTTCTTGAATTTGTCTATCACGTTGTCGTCTAAATCATAAATAAAAATAAAATGTTTACAAATTAATCGATGAGAATATGATCAATTCATCTACCTTTCGTCCTCTTCTCTGAGGGCTGTTTCAGGCGAACGAACTCGTTTACTTTCAAATTTCACAGCATCTTCCACAAATTTTTGTTGATCTTTATTCATTATATCTAAATAGTTTGGATCAGTTCCAAACGGTGTATTTTTTACAGTCTCTTGATAATCTAAAAACAATCCAATACTGATTAATAGTAATAGCGTAAAGTGTTTTCTGTATTTGAAAATTGCCTTTTCCTTTCGTGAGACGTTTTCGCCAGATTAATTTCTGATCTTCTCTGTATTTTTCTTTCCAGTCATTGGATAATGCAGAATTTTTTGATTTTTGTAGTTGTCCATCGATTTTAATATTTCGTTTCTAAAACAAAAATATGAAAATGTTCAATCTAAATTTCAAAACAACGATGATGACGCTGTCTAACATTATCTCTCGATATTACGATTCATCAAGATGACAAAGGAATAAAATATTTTATCAGACATAGAAGATCTAATCTTCAATATAACTTTTTTTATACATTTTGGTCTTACTCTGAGTCTGATTAAACGTTGTTCTTCGTTAGCTCGGTTAACAAAACTATCAGAAGATTTTATACTATTTGATTTAATCGTTTGTTGTGGTCTTCTAAAATAGTTAACAAAAGTTTCAGAAAAGAGATAAATACCAAGTAGAAAAAAGAGAAATGACTAAAGTGCCAGAGAAAAGAAATCGATCATGCTATTATGAAAAATGTTCTACAACACAAGAGACGATACTAACAATATTAAATTGACATGATTTTTTCAAAAGTGCTACAAGACTTAAAATATAAAAATATAAACTGATAGATGTACGTGTATTGAACAAGTGCATAGTGCATATGTATTGCAATGTATATTGTTGATTCGAAATATCCACACTTAAAACTAGTACACGCTCACACCATTCAAGTTGTTATTGTATAGATCTTACAATGATGGCAATTTGACTCGTTGGACACCCGAACTCGATTCCATTTTAGGAGTCTGATGTAGTCTCATTTCACTATAACTTACACGCTCATACTTAATACACGATTGTAGCGATGTCAAAGGTGAATAATGTCCAATTTCTGACCTGTAGGAAGTAAACAACAAACACCGTGCAACAAATAGACAATATACAATCATTTTACGAGGCTAACAATATGAGCATGAGAAAACACATATATTAAAAAACAATATTGAAGAATGGAAAGAAGACAGTATATACTTTGAATTACGTAATAAGATTTTGGAAACTTGTGACTTTGCAGCAGGAGTTAATGTCGGCTGATTTCCACCGGCATCATCATCATCGGATGCCCATACATCATTTACCAAATTGATATCACGTTCTTGATCATAGTTTTCATCATCAGAATCTAGAAGACAAAAAAAATTGTAACCATTCTATAATCGAATGAGCTCATTTTTTTATTTTATAGAAAAAGTCTTATTTAGATATGTTACTTTTTTATTACATCTAAAACCTTTTTGTTTGTTATATTAACTTAGTTTAAATTTCAGTACCCATGAAATGATTTTGATACTCTAACACACGTTACCAAACATTATAAAACTTTTTTCCAGCAAGAATGCGTTCGATTGGGTTAAATTTAAAATATAACGCGTGACAACGTTTCTCCAGAGAAGGTACGAGTTATGTCCCATTACATGTGGCACTCAGAGATGTAATGAGTACCCACGCGTTCTGATTTAACGCGTTCAAGCGTAGAGAAGAGATAATTCGCTGCAAAATGACATTAAACAAAAATAGTCTGATCATTAGAAACAGGTATAAAAGTCTTATAATGATGTAACTTGTCACACAAAAGGCTTCGAGTGGCGAACATTATGTAATGAATAGAATTAGTTGTCAAACATTAGACAATGTTTATAGATCTTGTATATTTTTTTCAAACTCCAACGTACCTAGTTCCTTATGTTCTAACTTTGATCTTCGTATATGGTCTTCTCTTAAAAATATCTGAATGGCTTTCAAGCCTTGTTTAACCACATCCCAAGGTGGAAATTCGAGTGGATTTCCATCTAAGTTAAGAGCTGATAATGTTTTGACTTTGCCTGAAACAACCACACAAAAAAAAGTCAGAACACACGTTCTCTTTAAATAAACTGTTTAATATAATTTTAATTTGTTTAACATACCCAGTTCACTGGGTAATATTCTAATCATATTGCCACCCAGAAGTAGATATCGAAGAGCTGTATGTTTTTCTAGTCCTTTATGTGGAACATTATGCAAATGATTGTTACGCAAATCGAGCCATTTTAATGCCACTAATTGGACAAATAAATTTTCTGGTAATGTTTTTAACTCGTTACCCTCAAGATATAAATACTAGAAAAAAAAAAGGAAATAAAAAAATAATATATTAAGTATCAAAGACATATACTTACTTGCAATGTATTAAATTCAAGTAATTTAGAAGGAAATTCAATAATAGACTTTTTCGTCAAATCCAGACAATTATATCCTTGTGAATGGGCAGTTTCAATGAATTGATTAATGCCCTCCTTTGAAGTATCGTTATTGTGTAGTAAAGGTAAAGGTGTTCTAGAATCTTGTTTTTGTTCTATAAGCAAATCATTTTGTCCTGATGTATTATTATTGCTGGTGGATAACTGTACATCACCAATATTTTCTGTTATTTGATTCGTAACGGAAGAATCTATAATCTTCATTTTATCATTTAACAAATTATGTTCTTTATGGGTTTCCTCTTCTTTATCATCATTAGTTTTCTCTAGAACAGGTAACGATGAATCCGATCGACTATTGTTATTATCGGCTATTATCAACCCGTTTTTACTTTTGTAATTGTCAGAGGTTGTTGTTATTACAATAGAAACCGGTTTTAAATCATTTGTCATTTTTAGTCTGAGATATTCACGTGATAGAAATCCAATAATATATTGTCATTTGTAAAAAATAATTTTATCTGAAAGTAAGAAAACTATTGAGTATAAGGTTGCATAATACGGGAAAGAAGTTTCCGGAAATAGGGCACAGAAGGCTTTGCCTTTATATTGAAAATGAACAGTAATTGTCTTCCTGGTTAAACTGTAGTACCAGTATTTCATGATTGTCCAAAGTTTGTTACTATGGAAGTTGTAAATGAGAAATATTTACATTCATAAAGCCATTTTCTATTACAATCCCCATTTTTTGTTATTTTTTACTTTTAGAAAAATGTCTTTAATAGATAGCTTTGATTCATTGAACTTTCATTTAAAATCCACGATCCCTTCTGGTTCACCGCCTATATTCCTCACTCCTGACAGTTCAAAAGCTCAGTTTAATGATTCTCCTATGTGGATTGGCTTAAGTACACAAAATGTACGACGAGAATTACTTCGAGAACTTCAAAAAGATAAGGAAAACGAATCGAAACTGAAAAAGCATGGCGCAACAAATATCATGGCAAATGCTAGCCAAGCACCATCAATTGAAAATCAAGTACAAAAAACTGTACTCAATACAAATAGTAATAAACTTTAGTTTAGGGAATATCAAAAGAATCGCGGTATCTAAAAACATTCTCTCTTTTCAAAGTTTTTAAATAACAATTAATCGTAGAGTGATAAAATTTCTATGATTCGAGATGGGTTATGAAACAATTCATCGAGAGATATTCTTTCTACATTCCAACGTTCTGATTTTATAGAAGTCGTGACAGGTTTATAGAAGTCTATCTAGAGTTGCTTTCGATAATCGTCCTTTCTTTCGGATCGGGCATGAAACCATGAAAAACTGTGCAAAAAAAACACATATTTTTCTAAATAAAAATTTCTAATATTCTTCTTATTCATTGAGAACGAAACACTAATTTTTAGCCTTATCAGACAAGTCCTTCACGATAAAATGCTGTCTTCAAATTTTTATTTAATGTAAAAAAAGTGTTTTCGAGGAAAAAGCAACTTGAACTTCTGCTCAGTATGTTCGTAGAAACATTATTGTCTAAGACTCTCATGAGCATCATACAATTAAAAACAAGTATGCATCGCTGATAAAAGAAGATAATTGTGAATAATTACAAATATAATATTCAGGATCATCCAAAACACAATCAAATAAGACTCATTATGATTCAATATCAAATACTCAAACAAAGAATTCAACAAGAAGTTATTTTTCTAAATTATGGAAACGTTTGACGTTCAAACAACTGAACTTCAAATATAATAAGACTCAAGAACAATATAAGTGGACAGATGTTGTGTATATTTCTCCGTACTTGTGTAGAGAAGAAATAGTATCCAGCAAAAGTAAGATTTTTGATTTTCCGTACGATCTATCAGTTATGCATCAACTCTTTCCTTCCTAGAAAGTGGCTGCAATGAAAATACTCCGACGTTTATCGGGAAGCACTTTAATGAAACTAAGAGTACGTCATCTACCGAAAATCTTCCAATAGTAAACAGTACACTTCCTACATTTTCGCACTGGTATACATATGAACCGAAATGTATGAATTTACCAAATGTTAGTAACAAGCTCAAACACAATGATCCATGTATGAAAACAATAGATAAAAGTTTAATAAATAATACTTTCAATTCTTCTATCCGGCTTGATGATGTTGGCGAACAGTCTTCTGACCTGCAAATGGCACTATCTTCTAATTCTTCCATAAACACTTATCAAGAAGATCCTTATGTAACTCAGCTCAATCTGCAAAATGAAAATCAATACCAAAACTCGCATATAGGATACACTCATGACGCCATGTTCATCAAAAAATTCGTACCAGGGTGTAAATGCAACTTTTGCAATCCACCGCCCGTCGACGATATCATTAAAAGATTACAACAGACAACAAAATGTTTACATCGAAGTATTCCCGATCATTTGCGTCCAAGAGAAGGTGTTACAGAGTGGTTTTGTTCTAATTCTAATATGGGTTTTGGCCAATAGGTTAGTTGCCCCGAGTAAAAAAGACTTGATGAGAAAAAAAAACAAAGATTTACAGATATATTCGCAAAAAGAAGAAGGGTTAGTTATTTCTTAATGATACACTCCCCTCACTTGAGAAAATATTTTCATTTTTGAGACAAACATGATACATGATGGAGAGACATGTCCTCTATAAAATAAGATCATTTCTAGCTCTCCACTACCTTCCACTGGGGAGAATATTTGAAGTTTATCACTTTACTAACGAGCTCTGAAAAAAAAAGAGATATACGCCATGTTTTCTGATTACTTTGCCAAAAGCCCTTCCAAAAAGTGAGTTTCGCACTCAGGGTTTGCTAATGCACTCAATCAATATCAAAAACCAAGGTTTTAAAAGGATTTTTGAGTATTATTCCTGTAACTTTTGAATTGTGGGGAGTGGTAACGTTAAGTCTTCTGTTGTCGTCTGTTTACTTTGAACAGAAGTTTTCAAGTATTGTCAAAAAAGACATCGCTAAGATCGATGACGATAAAGAAAACGTCTACTACATATATAATTTTGATATGAAATCATTCCATTATTAAAAAACAATTTCGAAATTCAACTTTTCTAACTCACTCATTTCGGAAATAACGATTCTTAGTAGTAAAAACAGAAATAGCGTCTAGCCAAAAGTTTTTTCTTCAAATTTGCGCACGATACACAAGTGAATGAAATGTAGAATTGATTCTCTAAGAGAATTTTGACTGATCACAGATGGTGAACATCATATGCTACTTGGTTCTCTGGCATACATGCTTGACACTTCCATTATTTTTTTCTTAAATATTTTCCGTACGAGTTTAGCTCTCCGATATTTCTATCGTCAAAAATAAATAACACATGGTGTGATATTATATGCAACAAACACAATACATAAATCACACTCTAAAGTTTAGTCTCTAAATAATAGACAAAAAAAATGACTCCGATGCTGTTAATTCCCACTGCTTCATTTTAACTTAGCCAATAAAAAATGTTTTTTACGATGTTTTCGGAAACGTTTGAGAACAGTGTTAAGATGATAAACAGTTCTGACTGTGATAGTTTAAAAACCATCATTACTTTAAGCTGTACAGACTGTAAGGATTGCTTAATTTTATAGGTTGATGTCATTTCTTTCCATACTGTGAATTTTGTCTTTATCAATCAACTATATCGAATGGAATGGTGCTCAAGAGATCGAATCGAAGAATTTGTTTTGTTGTGTACAAACTTAGTGTACATTCTTGGCTACGTTACAGATACAGACAGAACACGTACTACAATGAGTACTTTTCTAGATGACATCGTATACAGTTCGAGTTTTAGAAATGCGACAGTGTTAGATGAAACATAAAATTCAACGATATCAAACAGAAAATAGTTAATGTTGATTTGAAGCCCTATATCACAAAGATAAATATTCGCAAATCGATAATATGATCATAAAATATCGGCAGTTATTTATCTTTGACGTTTGCTTTTGCGTAACAATAAAATGCACTCTTGAAACAGGTTATACACGTTGAAATAGCAGCGGAACAATGCCCTAATGGAAATTTTTTCCGGTGCTCTGGTGATAAATTAATGGATCGACTACTTAACGAAATATTCGAAATGCCGAAAACATTGGGAAAAGAACAACTGTCGAATAACAAATGAAACACGTACTATAAAATGTACTACTAAGTGGATCAGGTGAATTTCGGATGAAGTCGGTGGGCTTTATCAAGTGGATGTTGTTATATTTACAATGACTATTTGTCTAGAAAATCTGATAATTTCAAATGGAAGAATAACTCAAATTATGATATTCATGTTTTAAGATTGTTAGAAATTGTACATCTATCAGATCTACCAATCATATTCTTTCGAACACAATTTCATAAATAAATAGTTAAATATCTTATCAAAAGAATGGGTTAGAATTTCATTTACGATATTAGTTTTCAACAATTAAGATCCAATTTATTTTAAATTTAAACATTGAAAAATTCTGTGATAGTGATGCTCATCTAATACTGACCCTGTCGTTACGTGTTAGAAAAAGAAAATGTTAACTCTATATTATACATATAGAAACAACTTTGACGTGTTTATTTACTTTTCTATTTTTCAAATGAGCCCTAACTAACCGTCTTTTTATTATTTATATTAAATGTAGTGTACTCTACTCATTGTTTTTTTCTATGACGACTCTTATAGTTATTTTATTTACTTTCAATTGTAAATATTTTTTTTATTAATTTTTCACAAAAAAAAAAAAAAAACACTATTGTATAACCTTGATTCAAGTTAATAAAAGAAAAAATATTCGTATAGAAATAAATTCTTCTCTTGAAAATTATAATCATAAACGAACTGGGCGTGTACATTAGTTTATATTTTCAATACAAAAATCTGATATAACGATATGCCATCACGGCAAATGATGAACATGTTAACTTTATGTTAGCCTATACGTGATTTAACTTAAAAATATATTTAACGGTGTGGCAATCATTTTTCAGTTAATTATAGTTCGAGGAGTATACGCAATTTAAAAAATTACTATAACTTATTTTTGATGCAGAAAATGAATTATTACTATGTATACAACTAACAAGTCACTAAATATAGACCTTCTTAACATATTTTAACTTATTCACTAAAAAAACGCTGTTGGTGGTTTTGAAATGATGTTTCACATAAAAACTAAAACGTGTTTTCTTTGAAGTTTCTTTGTAAAAATAAGCCACTCTTTATTACAAATATTTATTTTATCACGTACTCATTTAATTACTTTGAAAAAAAGTTCTTGTCTTGGCAATACACAACAAAGTATATGGTATTCTTCACACTGTTCTCTTTTCTTTTTAGGAATGTCGCTTAAAAGTCTAATAAAAACAGAACACACCTTTTGTTGCTATCCTCATATGACATAAAGAATAGATGTGCATCTAAGACAAGAAGAAATGAATTATAACGTTCGGCAACATTACCATCAAAGGAAATGTGTACAAAAATTCAAACAGTTATGCTTTTATTCATTTTCATCTCTTAGAGCTGAAAAAGTTGACATATTCATTTTAAATAGTTATTATAAATGGATAGTTCGATCAATCTCAAACAGTATGCATTAGATTAAATGAAATATTAAAAAAGTTTTTGGATAAAAAAACCTTTTATTGAAAAAATCTTACATTCGTTTATTGTTTTCACTATAAATAAATTATTTTGTAATAAAAAGAAATCTTCAGAAACAAAAATCCTAAAGATTGTTGCTTATAAAGAAAAAATTTCAAAGTTTTATGTTGTAAATATTAAAATATATCAAAAATAATATTAAATATAATTTTAGCAGAGGAAGAAAGTGTTATTTTTATCAACAGTTATATGAGATCGTTGTTTGAATTAAACTGCTTTATTTTCATTTTCTGGAGCTTGACTAGCTGGTAGATTACCGGGTGGAGTTTTACTTGGTTTATCAGAATCTTGAATTTTCTTCGCTTCGTTTATATTTGATGTATTAGTTTGCGTTTGTTGAATTATAATGGGTGATATTCTGGTATCAAGCGAGTTATTGGAATTATCTTTGTTTACATTTAGTTGATTGAATGGATTATGTGGAACGACAGTTGTCACAGACGACGATAAATCACCAGCTTGACCAGCAAAACGGTACGAACCATAATCGACTGGTAATGGTCTAAAACAAAAACATTAAATTAATCACTAAGGTAGAAAAGGTTAAAATAGTCGTTTTTATAGAAATTAGTTAATCAGAATCAACTAATAATTAACAATAAATCAGTAGTTTTTACTTTATGTGTGTTGAACTTACTTATGAAATGCGGCGGTGGTCGTGTATGGTCGACCAAATTGATCATAATGGGTAACCGGTGTTGTCTTTGTCCAGTGATAGCGACCAGTGTAAAATGGAATATTCAATTGACTAAAACACAATAAACGTTAACTTTAATCTATAATTTTTTTGGTAATAACCACTTACAATGGATTCATCGCAAATTTCGGTTGTTCAGTTCTCAATACTGTAAATGGTGTAAAATTTGCAGTAGGATCGTCTATATCGTGAATATTCTGGCCACCAATCGTACCCGAATAACCTAGAAAGAAAGAGCAAAATATTAAATTCGTGCCACCTTTCAATAACTCCCGTATAAATTACCTGATATTTGGTTTGCTCTAGGTAACGGAGCAACATTGGCGATTGGTTTACGATAAAATGTGGTTTTTCTGGGCTGAAATCGATCCCACTCAAGAAGATCGTGCGTTCTTGAATCGTTCAATGATGCTAAGGTTTTCTTTTTCAACACAGGATCACTTCCCATATCTTCATACGTAGTTATTGGTAATGGCAATTTTGGAGCTAACTTTGAATCTAATACACAAAAATAGTTTCAGATAGAGACAATCATTTCAATAAGCAAATTGATTTTACCCCAATTTACTTCATTCCAGGCCGACTGTTGAGCGGATGTGTACATAAAACTTCTGGCAAGCTCATCACGATTACGTCCATCAGTAACTGGACGTTGGTGAGAGCGAGATATACTATCATTCAATGACATACGTTCTAATGATCGAGTTCTGCTCATTAGATGCTGATGGGCTTGTTTACAATCTTCCTCCGGATTCAATGTTCCTATAATTTTTGCGACCTAAGTAAATATAATTTTTTTTAACACTCTTCTTAATGAACTCACCACCCGGTCCCAGACGACCACGTAAAGTCACGTCGGCAACTAATCGATTATTCCATCTTGGCACATCACGCACATTTCCATTTATAGAGACATGGTCATGTCTAAAAAAACAGGCATTGATATTTTATAAAAAGTATGTATAAAAGGAAATAAAGCAAACGAAATGTCTAGTTATAGAATAACGGCGCTTCAGCGCCGCTAAAGCTCCGTTTGTAAAACATGAAACACCGCAGAAGATCAAGCAAAATCATCATTGCAACTCTACGTTCAACACTGAAGAGTTTAAAATACGGTAATTTATAAATAATTTTAAACTCATCTTATTCTGGATTATTCAATAAGCGAAAAACAGTTTATAAATGCATTTTTAAATCAAATGTTTATAAATCGATGTATAATTGTTCATAACTGTTTCGACTTTTAGAAAATACTTTTAAACTCTTCAGTGGAGCTCATACTTTAATTTTTTACTTTTTTAAATAAACAAATGCTTCTATAATCGACTAAATAAAAATTAGGAGTAAGGACATGTACCCGAACTCTGTAGACGGATGACCTCGGACGGTTGTCACTTCCTTCGGATTAATTCTCGGTGGATCTAGACGAGATTTTCCAAGCGAAAAACTTCTCATTGATGAATTCGATGTATCTGGATTCTGTTTTAAGATATATACAGGTGGTTCAAGACAACTCGAACCAATTTGTCTTCGTAAAATTGATTGATAATCTTGTTGTTCATCTTTTTCTAAGTGAATATGTTCATCAAAACTCGGCGCTCGTTGAAGACGATATAAACGTTTCGCTTGATGCTTGTCTATCACAGTTTCGTCGGAACTTCCATTCATGCAATAGAAGGATTGCGAACCTGGTCTTGTTAGGTTAGTTGAATTTTCTGTACAATAGGGATAAGGGGATACGACTTCAGTCATTGTTAGAAGAATAAGTGAGGTTACTTGTTTTACACAAAAAGTTCGGTTTTCACTTTAGGGCTACATTACATTTGTAAACTTAATCTGAAATTTAAAAAAGAAATATTGCTAAAGTATGAAAGAAAAAGCTTCATTCGGCATCTAGAATAAATAATTCTTAATATCATGATATTTGTAGTATGTGATCTAGTTTCTTTTCTAACAACTTCTTAGCGTTCACTGTAAAGATTGCAAGATAAATACTGAGCTTGGCCAGGGAACAGTGTGAAAAGAATATATCTTATAATCGACGCTTTTCCTTGTTCCTTTTATGACTTTTCTAGAACTTCTTAGTACAATGTATTATGTACAGATAAGAGAAAGAAAACAAATCATTAATATTTATGAATTCTCATTCATTCTGTAGAAGAAAACGTAACTTAGCAACACTTCCTGCGATAAATTATGAGAAAAACATACTTATGCATTAATCAATCACTGCTATCATTTACTTCTTTATACGTAGATTTCTCGCTGAACTATCCACATTGCTTACACTTTATCTATTTTTCTTACTATTTTGTATGACTAGAAGCGGTCAAAATAAGTGTCTGATACTTTTTCTTCCCAGTATCGCGACCATCAATACTCTTCAAGTTGAAAATACATTGTCAGTCACGATTGTTGAAGAATTGAAGAAAAAGTGTCAGATACTTAGTTTGGCCAGTAGAAACAATTGGCAGCACCGATCTTAGACAGCCGTTTGTTGAAGGCAACTCAAATATAGGTTTACGTCCACTGAATCCGTCTGATATCCTTCGTGTCATTTGTTACAGCCATTTCGAATTTCTTTCTGTGTATAAGAGCTCTACTACTAAGCGAAAGAACAACAAAAACTGGAACCAGGAGACGTCAGGAGTGAATTTAGTAAAAATTCTCTACTATCAAAGTAATTTTTTGCTTTTTTATCTCTTCATGCTCAGCTTTTTGCACTTGTTTAATCTCACTTGAACAAACAACAACAAATTAAAAAAAGCGTTCTTTTACGATGGTATCCCGTCCTCTACAATGAACCGTGTATTGCACAATGAAACTAGCCTAGTCTAGAAGTCTGTCAATTACAAAATGATGAGAAATGTTTAAGTTCAAGATTATGTTCCACATACAGAAAACCATCTCATTGCGACAATCCTAACAGTCCCGAGACTTAAACGTCTCTTTATTAAATTGAAGAGAAATTTATCGAAAAGACAGAGTTTGAAAAGAACCTTTAACAAGCGGCTTTTAATGCTAATAGGTAGAAGTTATTAATTATAATCATTTCTTGTTGATTATTATCTGCTAACCGTCATTTTACTCGATGATATATAGTTTCCGAATTTATATCTATTAGAAATTAGCTAGATAAATAAAATAAGTGTTTACCAATAAGATTTAAAACAAAATTGGCGTTACGATGAGAATTTTTTTATTTCTCAAAAATATCGCGATTTTTCCAAATTTTTAACCAAAACATGCTTTTCCTTTTAGAAGGGGGGGGGGGGGGGGGGGGGGAGGATTAAAAAAAAAAAAAAAAAAAAAAATTAAAAAAAAAAAAAAAAAAAAAAAAAAAAAAAAAAAAAAAAAAAAAAAAAAAAAAAAAAATAAAAAATAAAAAAAAAAAAAAAATAATAAAAATAAAACAAAANNNCCCCCCCCCCCCCCCCCCCCCCCCCCCCCCCCCCCCCCCCCCCCCCCCCCCCCCCCCCCCCCCCCCCCCCCCCCCCCCCCCCCCCCCCCCCCCCCCCCCCCCCCCCCCCCCCCCTTAACTTAAAAATGTTTTGGTCGGAAGAATGACAATAAGTAGGTATTTGGAATATGATGTCTCTATCATAACGTTTTTCTGTATAGAACTAGGTCACTAAAACTTTTCCATGTGAACCTGTGAAAATATTTTCATCAAGGTCAATGTAGTCAACACGAATAATATGAACGTATTGAGCTTCTTCAATATACGCTCTTTATTATCCTTTCATACATAAAAAATTATCCAACGAATGATATCAGTGTACTTATGCTTACTTAGTATACACTAGTTATAGAACCGATATAATGGCATCCAGGAAAATCGTTTTAACATAGTCATTAAGCATCATCTCGCCCTGTGCTTTTTTTTTAGAGAAATATTTATTCTATGTATTAGCACTAAAGAAAAAGGTTTGAAATTAATTATGGCGCAAATATGAGCATTTTAAAATGCCATAACTCTATATGATATTGGTTACCAGTTATATAACTGTTCGTCTCTTAAGTAATCCGTTAAAAACTTCTCTCTTTTACCTTTCAATTTTTTTTATTCGGTGTAATTAGATAGATGAAACATTTCTTCCCAAAAAGAGACGTTTTATAAATTCTTAATAACCACCTTAGAACAATTTTCCCTAAAAAATCAGTAAGAAATAACTGGTATATACCTAATACCTATACCTTGTACAGTAAAAATTCGTGTACAGCTCGTTTAAAAATCATATTTTTTAGTTTGATTTTATATAGTGTACGTCAATTTATACGTGTGTAAAGTCATACATTTTTAATAAAATTAATTATTTGTTTGAAGTTCGACATTTGTCAATTACTTTTATTTGTATAAAAGTTATTTAATTTTACTATAATAATAAAAATATCAAGTGGAAAATGAAAAAAAAAAATTTACAAAAAAATTGAACTAAAAAAAAACATCGACAAACTCTTCTCTATCTCTCTCTCTCTTTTGTCTATACAATTGATGCTCGAGTAGTGTATGAATCTGTTACTTTATACCATCCTGAACATTCATTATCTTGTATATCAGTTCTATTCTGATAATTTGAATGATATTTCGAATCGTTCAACATAGAATCCAAATATGAAATACCATCTAATAATGGTGGTACTTTAGGTTTTTTTGTTCGATCTATAAATGATATTGTTGAAACTTTATTTGTATTATCTAATAATGATTGTAATGTTGAAAAATCTGACTTTTTAGATAATTCTGGTAGAATTGGTTGATTAAAACTAGAATTTTTTTTTGGTAATGTACTAAATGCTGAAATATTTGTTGAAGGATACGAATTATCACCATTTGATAATAATTGTCGATTTAAAAATAAATCATCAAGAACATCAGTGTTATCAAAGCTAACATTTTTTCGTTTTGATGATTTTCTAGTTAATGTTGTTAATGCTGAAACGGTATTTGATTGATATTGTTTTAAATATTTTTGTTTCGATAAATTATGATGTTCCATTATTTCAGATGATGATGTTGAACCATTGAAAATAGGTGGACATAATGATGTTGAATATTCACCTGATGATAGACTATTACCATGATTATTATCCTAGAAGATGAAACAAAGAAAAAAGAAAGAAATCCGAAAAGAATTGTTATACTGTATCATTACCAGATGTTAGAACAAAAAAAAAGAAAAAGAAAAAAAGTAGCGAAGGTCAAAGATTTATTTTCTATGAAGGTTCTATATGCTTACAATTGATCTAAACATTGTTCAAGATGAATACATTCATTTATAGTTAGAAGAGTATCTGCCATTTTTCTTGTTTATATATGAACAAACAAATGTTATGAACGATATTAGATAGACAGCAATATATACCAATTTTAATTGAATTATTCATTATTGTTTATAATAATAATACAAAAGAACGTTCGATTTAGATGATACAAACACTGATTAAGACTGTCTGTTTCTATCTCATATGTAATAATATTAAAAAATTCCTATACTTGAACGAAATGACTACATAAGTAGATCTATTATTTCGTGTATTTAAAATAAACTGGCAATAATTTTTTTTTAAAAATAAGATTCATAATTAATTATATTCATTTTAATATTTCTTTTTTTATTTACAGTATATTTTTATGTTAACAGATTATCTGTCTAAAATTTTTTTTTTGTCTTATTAATACATTTAAACAAGTAATTATGTATTTCGTATTTATTAAATCAATGAATAGAATATAGAACAATTGTAAAAGTTTCTTGAATTAGTAATCTTTCAATATCTATAATTAAAATGACTTACTTTTCGTTTTACTATAATGGCATAATCATTTGATGTATCAATTAATGTTGAATTTGGTCTACTTTCACCACTATTATTTCCACAACAACGTTGTCCTCTTGATTTTTTTTCTTCATCATTAACAATTAAATGACTTCCATATAATGATTTAACATTTTGTGAATAACGAAAACGTTTCCATGCAATACATATGAGTACAGTACATGTTGAACATGTTGCAATCAATGATAGAATAATAATCATTAATAATGATACATGAGATAATTGTTTACCAAAACTATAAAAAGATGAATCACGAGTAAATATATTTAAACGTAATAATTTTTTTGTTTCTAATGATGGTTGACCATGATCACGAGCAATTAATTCAATTTCATATGTACCAGGTATTATTGACATATTTTTTAACCAAAGTGAATTATTATCTCCAATATAGAATAATTGTTGATCTTCTCGTCGATTTAATATTAAATCAATTTTAGCATTATTACCAATATCAGCATCGTGTACAATAATATCAGTAATAAATTGACTTGTATAAAATTCTGATAGATCATAATGAATATTTGATTGTTGAATATTTTCATTAAATAATATATGTTTAAGTTCATCAACATCAGGCCATACAAAAATAGGATAATTATCATTTAAGTCACTAAAATAAATAAATAAATAGAAATAGAATTTATATCTTTTTTTAATAGTATTAATTAATAATATCATACAATTTAAGAAGATATATGATCAATTGAGAATAGTATATTCTACATTTAGTATAGAATTGAAATTTTTCAGAAAAAAGTTCAACTGAACTATCATGTTGATCAAAGTTATGTCTATAGTTGATATAGGAAGGGATTAAAAAAATGTCAAATCATTGTTCTATTTTCAATTCTAAACAGAAATGGATAATTTTAAGACTATCCTAGTAAATGTATTTGAAATCAAATACTTAGTTACTTGCAAATTTTCTAAAGTACTTAGTTAAATACTTGTCAAGCATTTTTAGATTTAATATGTGCAAAAGACCTTGGAAGAACTTCGGATACTTGCATATATTTTGCAAGTACTTACTAGGTTACCTGCCAAATACTAAATAAAATACTTATTTAGTACATTTGTTTGTTAAATTAATTGATAAGTACCTTTTATACTTGCAAAAAAACTTCAGGTACTCTGGACATTACATATGGACCTCAAGTACATTCATTAGGGTATCCATTGTAGAAAAGATTAAAATTTTGTGTATTTTTAAACAATATGACTTACTTGATCATAATTTGAACGAGACTTGTACCGGTTGCTGGTATATTTTTTGCATTATCTATTGCTAATACGGTTAATTCATATTGTGAATATTTTTCTCTATCTAATATTGTATTTGTCCATATAATACCGGTTGATTGATTTATTGAAAATAAATGATAATATAGATTATTATTATCGTCTGCAAATGAATATGTTATACGATCACTATGATCTAAATCATGTGCTTCAACTTGTCCAATATAAGTCACATTATTTGTTGAATTTTCATCAATTGAAAAATGATATATATTTTGTGTAAATTTTGGTATATGTTCATTTATATTTAAAATATTTACATAAATATTTGTTAAAGATTCCATTGATGGTATACCATGATCTATTGCTCTTACTTGAAATATATACTGTTTTTGTTCTTCATAATTAAAACTATAATTTGTTGTAATAATACCATCAATAGATGATATAGAAAATATATTATTTATATTTTTATCTTTTGAAATAATATTATAGGATATTTGACCATTTATATCATTATCTAAATCTGATGCATAAACTTGTCCAATTATTGTTGGTAATCGATTATTTTCATATATTTCAAATGAATAATTTGATAAATGAAATAGTGGTCGATAATCATTAATATCTGTTATATTTAAATAAAATGTCATTGATCGACGAAGTGATGGTGTACCATAATCACGAGCATTTAATTCAATTTGATATGAATTTTTCATTTCACGATCAAATGAAAGTTTTGATTTTAATTCATAATAATTATCTTTTATTATTTTTAAAAAAAATTGATCTGGTTCAACAAATAATTGAGCCTAGAAATCAAAAATATATGAAATTTTTAAAGAGAGAATAAAAAAAAAAATTTCCAATTTTACCTTTCCATTTACTTCAGAATCTTTATCTCTTACATTAATATAAGCAAATGGTAATAGAATATCATATGATTCTGATATATAGGCCATGTTACTATCCGTATTATGTAATATATTTTTAGTAAAATGAATATCTATTTCAGGTGCATTATCATTTTGACTAGACAACAAAAAAACAAAAAAATTCATTTAAATTAGAATAAATAGATAAATTTTGAATATACTTACTCAATGACAAATACATGCACCATACATACACCAGTTAAATGATTAACACCATGATCTGTTGCTATGACTTTTAATAAATAATATTGACGAATTTCATAATCAAGAGAATGTTTTAATATAATAATACCATTTAATTTATCAATATCAAATAAATTATTATAATTATTATCTAAATGATAATCTAATTCAGAATTTATTCCACTATCAAGATCAAATGCTTTAACATGAATTAAATTTTCTGGAATAGAATTTTCTGATACACTAATATTATAAACATCAAATTCAAATTTTGGTCGACAATCATTTACATCACTAAAAAGAAAAAAAAATATAAGGAAGAAGAAAAATTTATATTTTAAATAAAATAAAAAAAAATTTTTTTTTAAAATTTTAACCTAATTATAATTGTCAATATTTGTGTACCAAAATTCGATGGTTTTCCACGATCAATAGCAATTAATTTTAATACATATTGTGAAATATTTTCACGATCTAATTTTTCTCTCACAACTAATTCTAATTCTCTCGTTATATTATCATAATTAATTGAAAATTCTTTTATTGTTGTATTATTTAACCAAAGTAGACGATATTCAACAATACCATATTCTAATGAATCATTATCTGTTGCTGTTTCTAATGGTACACGATGACCACGTGGTGCATTTTCAGCTATTATTATTGTTGATTCTAATTGTGAAAATTTTGGTGCATTATCATTTAAATCAATACATATTATTGGTAATGAAAGAATATAATTGTATGGTGGTGTATCAATATTAACTGTTAGAGTAATTGTAAAATTACATTGACCATTATTATTATTATTATTTTTTGAATGACAATTACACAAACGTTTTTTACAATATTCTTCACGATCTAAACTAAGTGAAAAAAAATATAAATGTTATCTTTAAACGGATATAAGATTTGATTGTTTTTTGTTGTTGTTTTTTTCTCTTTACCTAAACGTGATTTTAAACGTATTGTTCCATTAATATATTCAAATGGTGCACTCGTTTGACTTTGTAAAAGAATTATGGATGATGTTGAATAATATCCAGATTGAAAATCAATTGTATTCAAATATGATTGAAGATCGATAATAGTCGATGATAATGGACTTTCTTCAAATATAGATACTGATGGTAAGATTTTTGAAACAATTGTTTGATATTGTTGAATATTTAGAAATATTAAAATAATTGATGATAATATTTTTAACATGATTAAATGAAAAATCAGTAATTAAAATGGAACATTGACAGTGATTAGATGGAGCAAGGATAAAAAGAAGTACCTGATATATGTGTCTGAAAAATTGTACAATTCAGTAGTAAAAGATCTATTCTCTTCTTCCCTATATCTATTTCTCTTTCTCTTTCTTTCTCTCTGTTTCTCTCTGTCAGAAACCGGAAAGAAAAAAAAAGAGAAAAAGCAGAATAAGAGAAAAAGAAAAAAGAAAAGAAATAAATGATTTTTAATCTAAAATAGATCTAAAATAAAATTTATTAAAAGAACACTTGATATAAAAGTGTAATACGTAGATAACAATCGATCATGACTAATTCGAAAAGAGATATTAGTAAACGAAAATAATTTTGACAATGAGAAAAAATTTGAAAAAAATTCATCAGAATGTAAAAACTACGTTCTGTTTAACTTTTTTTTCAAATTTTCAAATCTTTAAAATCTTTTCATCAACATTTATTGAAGATCAACACTATACTTTGAATTAATCTGTAAAAATTTCTCTGTTAACTGAATATCAGTTCACATGCACAATAATTTCAAGCGTAGATTATGTCGTCTTATGCTCATCTAGGGATCTAAACAGCTCTGAACGTAGACATTGCATCTACACATTAGTTTAATCAACAATTCTTAAGTTACTTGTTAGATCTCTCAACAAAAGCAAAAAATAAAACATTCTGTAAATAAATCATTTAGTTTATATAAGAAAAATGTTTGTCTGGTTAGTTGAATACGTTATTCTCATCATCATGATACTGTACAATATTTTTCACCACAATAAACTTCTCGTTTGTTTTTTTCTTGTTGCGTTTCTATATGAGTTATGTACTATATTAAGCAGATTATTATTGTCATTTATATGTCATTTGAGTAATTGAACTGTAAGATTTTTTCTCTCTAACTTAAAACACATAGTCGAATATCAACTAACTTAATCATTTTAGAACTTGTTTCTTATCGGTAAATTATTTGATTAATTATAATAAACATATTGTATAAATATGGATACATTATTCTGATATTCAAGGATAACGTGAGACTGAGATTGAAATGTGTACATTGTCAAAACGTTTTTTTTTTCACAACTCTTACTTAATGAAACTATAATGAATGATAATGAAGAAAAAAAGCATATAGGAGACAGGAAATTTGATTTTATTGATGGGACGGTGTTAATCACCGTATAATATGATGAATCAGTTTTTCTCTTATTTTATTGGGTACAGAGTTTGTTCTTCATGCATGAAATTTGAACAATCAATTTCTCTCTCTCTCTGTCTCTCTTCATACATATACATATATATGTTCAATTGTTCTAGATTGATAAGATAGTTTGTACTTGAAATAAAGTCACGCATTTTAATAGTGAACAGTGCTATACATATTTATTAAGATATGTATTTCTATGTCGTCTTTCTCTTATCTATGTGATAAGTGATTCTTTTTTTTTTCATAACAAAAGAATTTCTTTTATTTGTCATGGGAATGTGTATAGACGAATATATACGCAATAATAAATGCCACTGTTTTTTCTCTACTAATAAGATTAGAGGTTATTCGTGTTGCATGATCAACTAAATATTAAGGATATTAATATGATGTGCGATTGACCGTGACAGTCTTTTGTGATTTTCAAGTGAAAATTAGTATCTTCCTAAGCAGTAGGTCTACAGTGTCAGTGACGCAACCCTTCCAAGGTTTTTTTATCGCCAAGCACGTCAATCAATCTTCACTAGGTCAAGAAAACGAGGTGAGCTACGTATACTACGAAAAGTTCTGTAAAAAATTGACTGAACCAAACGTAATTTTCAAATATTTTTCTATAAAAAGTACAAATTTTAAAATTCTCATTGGACGAAGAGCTCATGCGCCTTTCCCCTTTCCCCATCGTTGCATTATTGTATAATATTCTCGAAGTTAAATTAATTTCTAATAGTCGAGAAAACTATCAATATAACTTTCTGATCATAATCAGTCTTTTTTACGTACATGGAACATAGATGAGGCTAAAACATCCTTCGTATCATCAGTTTTTGAACTTATTCTAAAACATACTGGATATGAGTGAGAAAAACATGTGTTTTGTCTAAGTTCGTTTTGTTTATTTCTCTCTTGATTGCAACATAATCTTTACTTGATTATTTTTTTGTTAAATGCTCTACCATTTTCTGTTTATCTCTCTTCGAAAAAATTTGCAAACATAAATCGGTGAGCGGAAAAATGAAGCCATATGTATAACTTCTCAAATAGAATCTTAAATATAGATGTATACTCCTCATGCTAATTAGATTCTGCTCTCATTTACATGACCATTGGCAATAATTCTCTCTTTGAACATAATTGATTGATTTCTCTCTTTTTATTTCTCTTCTATTTTTATGACTATATGACTGACACATGCTAATGATAATGACAACGATTATTTTATTGTTCTATTCTACTTATAAATGGATATTACGTGAAACTAGAGGTATCTACTTCTACTACTTATTCAAATTAAAAACATAAATTATGTATTGATGTGAGAACAGAACGTGTGCAAGCGATTGATAATACACACCATCACATATAAAACAAAGCGAACTAATAAACATCAAAATAATAGAGAGAAAAAAAAATGATTTAGAACTAATTGATTGATATCATCAAATTAGATAACCGTATGTCTCATTTATTACAACGATGTAAAGAAATAAATATTTTGATAGTAATCAAACATGAACTCGACTACTTATACAATCTTCAATGGTATCCATTATCTTACATTAGAGATCACTATTCATGTTCAATATCACTTAGATAATACTTCAGGATGGTAAAAACCTATCAAAAATTATCCATTCATGTAGTTTAAAATAAAAAATTGTTCACACCTGTTCTCTAAAGAATCCACATAGCTTTGAATATTTTCAAAATAACGAATTACTTTTTCTTCTTCTTTTTTTTTTTGCCAAAGTTTGATTTCGCTTTATTTAACTTAGAAAAAAGTATCTCCATTCATAATCAACATATATATTCTTCTTTTTTAAATGAATTTTACTTCCGATTATAGATGAACGATCTACATACACACACATAATATTTTGCTCTCTCTTTCTCTCTTTCTCTTTCTATCTGGAAGGAGATTATAAATTGACACATGCAAGAACTGCTAATGATGCATGATTAAGATCTATTACATTTCTATAGTTGATAACTTACTACTACTAGGTAGAATGATGATAATGTATATATAATGATGGTTAAATGAAATAAAAACTAAAAATGGGTGGGATTTAACACGTCTAGAATAAGAAGAAGAAAAAGGAAAAAAAAATGACACTTGATTTATTTTTTTGAACATGAATGAATGAATACGACAAAGAATTTGATCTAACATCAAATAACACCTTTCCTCCTTCCCCTCCCCCCTCTTCCCATCGTTTTTTCTTTTTTCAAAGAAATATAAATATTGTCTGCTATGATCATTTACTTCTACACTAGAAAGTTAATAGTGTTTAATATTATAGATCACTTGATCAATCAGAACGTCGATTTTCGAACGAGATAAAAATTATTTTTCCAATAATCAAATCTTCATTTGTTTTGTTCGTGGATATAAACACTTTTTTTTATTTCATAGAGATTCAATTGTCACCTTTTCGATTTTTTAATATAAAATTTTTTTATTAATATCATAGAGAATTGTCAAAAAAAAGAAAAAAGAAGCGAAGAAAACAAAAGATATTAGCGTTCATTACGTAATGATAATTGTATTATTAAATATAGTTAAATGTAGATAAACATCAAGATATAGCGAAAGGCAGATGAGAACGTGTAAGAAAATAGAGAGATAAAAATTGAAATTATAAATTAAATGAAAAAAACAATAAAAAATGTATGTACATTCAATTCTCAAGAGAAACATTTTATATCTCAATATTTTTTATATGAAATGACATCACAATTATATAGGAGAACTTCTTTTTCTTTTTTAAAAAATATTTTATCTACTTACTTTAGAATCGAATAGTAAATCTTGGCTAGAGATGTAAATTAGAAATTAAAAACCATCTGTACATTTTACTCATGCTACATCATGCGCTCTCTAATAATAATAATAACTATTTTTTACCTAGTTAACCTTAAAGGTCTTATAGTTCTAAGTTCATAGAAGAAATTTAATTGAATATTTCCGTTCATCATTATCTTTGTTTTGTTATGGCATAACCAAAGTAAATTGACTTGTTAATTGATTTTTAGGTCATTTTATAGTTGTATGCAAGATATTTTATTACAAGGATAAAAATTGCTCCAATGAACTTATTTATGTATATGTATATTTG